>ML827622.1:23108-35757 GCA_009831015.1 Picea engelmannii | reverse complement strand
CTATCCTCCTCATGTTCTTCCCTTTACTTTTTCTTTTAACCAATTAGAATTGGTTGAAGTATTTGAACCAACTCATTAGTTAAGTTAATTAAAGATTCAACCAAATTTTAGTTAGGGGGAAAAGTACTAATCATAATAAGGGTTATAATTAAATAATAACTAGTAGGTGGGACCCCTTGTGACTCACATTAGCTTATGACAATCATAACATAACTATTAGTTAAGAAAATCACACCTCCTTGTGACTCCCATCCACATATTCACATTTGTTAATTTAGCTCATGATATTTGAAATTATTTTCAAAAAACATTACTCATATATCCACAAATAAAACATATTGTCCAAACATTCTTGAAGTCAACTATCACCAATAATAGATAAAATAAAACTCAAAAGCCATATTTTTTGGTTTGTGAGGCCATCTTTCCTTTGTTGATGCTATCATATTTTAGTCCTTCTGCACCTGCCTTAGGCTGTGTGGAATCCTTAAGTCTCATGTTGCTAATCATATGAGAACAATCGTCCTTCCAATGCAAGTGGGAGGACACGGATTTACCATAATTATCTGAAGATGCAGAAGGGACAATAGCAACCTTCTCTTTGACAGAGGCGTAATAGGCCTCTATTTTTAGCCTTTTATTTGAATATGTCATCCCTAAGTGCGTGATTTATTAGCAAATTATCTTTTAATTAAACAGACATGACAACTCTTTTAAAATGTGAAATAGATTTTGGCTCAGCAATATATCATACTCATGCAATCCAATCCATACCAATTGTTAAATTGTTTGTCGATGAGCAGGGGGTGAAAAAAAGGTTTTGGGATATGCGAGGGGTTTGTATTGAGCGAAACATGATATAATGAGGGGGGAAATAACATGGTTATTTCTCAACGACAACAACAATCAACTGTAATGCAAATTAAAGAAACATCATTGTAATCCAACCAAGATAGTGTCACTTCCAACTGCTTCACACATAAATTCTTTCGACTGTAATCAATTTTAGAACGAGTGAAAAATGAATATGGGAATGCAAGGGGGTTATAATTAGCAGAAATCAGAGTAATGGTGGGGAAAAACGAAAACGGATATTTGTCATGAAATCAATTAAGTAATCCATACAATCATTCTATACACCGACCAAATGACTATTGTGACCCAACTAACGACCACTGTGCATAGCCAAACAACTTTGTTCATTAACTAGTCCATTGTGCTTAATCAAATCTTTAACCACATTGTTTTTATTCATTTAATATTTGATCAATTTCACAAATGAATACACAATCAATTTCTTCACTATGCTCATCGACTACTGCCAACCATTTCAATCATCAAATGTAGACATAAAAATCATGTTTTTTGTTCTTTAATTCATTAAATAATTAAATTGCATCCATAATGGATGGTCAACACAAGGGTCCATATTCATCTTGCAAAGATCCTTACTTGCCAATTAAACATGTTGATAACAATCATCATTCAAACTCATAGTCTTACGTGAAATAATCAACTATTCGACCAAACGTTGTTGCATTTTTGTGGCTGCACAAGCCCAAATTTCCTTTGATTCTAGACATTCAAAATGCAAGTACATCCTTCTAACACAAGGAAACAATAGCATACCTAGTCTCATAATACCATAATCTAAATGCAACAAAGCCATATCTAGAAAACTCTTGTGATTACCTCTAAGTGCGCAACCCCGGATTTTCATAACATACACAGTGGGTAATCACCCAAAAACCACGGTGCAACATTACCATTTTATAATTCTAAACACACGACACAGTATTAACTCAACCATCGTGTCGAGTTATCAATCCAAATAATACTCAAATGTAAAAAGACAATAACTATGTATCAGTCGATCAACCAATTCAATGACGAGCGAAATACTTGGACTATAGTAAAATTCAACAATCGACCTAACACGTTGTGGAAACCACACATACCCATGCATTGATGTGAAGAAAGGCTACAACTTCCTCAAAATACAATATTGGGTTATCAACCACAAGAGAGAGACTGTGTATTTTGAACTGTCCAATTATCAATGTAGGGTTTCCATTTTAATAACACATGTAATGACTAGATACCAAAATCAAAATGATTGTCACATAACCAATTGGGTGAGCCTGCATTTAAATTAATCAAGAATACATTTCAATCCACAATAACCCATAGTAAACCTGACAGGCCCGACATTCTTCTCTCTAAAAACCTTAGACTGGAGGAGTTAAGGGTTTGTTTCATGTCTAGCACTAGAGTTGGCTCCTTTCAATGGTAAAACCTCTGAGACTAATGGCACATACACAGAGAACACCACAACTTACTTCGTGGATAAGGTGATGAAAACCGTGACAAGAGAGGCCATAACAGAGGAATAAGGCTATAACTCGGTTTGGTAATGATACCTAACACACACATGGTATAACCCTCATGTATCTTTAGTCAAACAACCACAACGCTGAGGTGAAGACAGGACCGAGAAAGAACAACATAACTCACTACACGACCCTTAGCGGTGAAAACAACCCAATGCCCAAATGTACAATGCGTGGTGACATAAGCGCTTCCAATCATTAAAGCCCATAAAATCCCATAGACTGGATATAGCAATATGAAAGCATGGAGATACCCAACTAAGACCAACAAAGACCCTCCAACTAAACCAACAAGGATTAACAGAGATCCCTTGTGGTTGCTAACACCCAGGATGACCAGTAACACTATCACTTCAACATCATTGCAGAGAAAATCATCAACGTTTCAATTCACAATCACAATTTTACATAGTTGAAATACTTAAGGAAGGAACAAACCAATACACCTGAGCCAACATCCATTTCATAACCAGAGCAGACTCTTGAAGGGCCAAAAAATGACATACCTGTAATCGAACACCTTAAAACGCGAGTTGATTGAGCGGTTCCTTTCTACTAAGAAATCGAAGCATAACCACAGCAACAACATTTGAACAATAACCAGACTAGGGTGGCGGCCAATGGAAGGATTAAAGGTGATGTGCAGTAAATGCACATCACCTCCACACTTCAAGTTTATTCAATTCTTAGTACGTGCCAACTACTAATCAAAAAAATCATCCACTTTGAACCATGCATCAAGACCAACAACCCTTAATTTCCAAGAGTTCCACCCACATCATATATATTACCATCTCCACTATACATAAATGCATGTCAACTATGTTCTATAAAACCTCAATAAATTGCATGGCTATCATAAGTTAGCTAGGACTTGCCACAATCTTTTTAATGCATATAGTATAGCATGTTAGCATATGATAGTTTCTCCTTTTAATTTAGGTTCACATTTAGTAATCTCCTTTTAATTTCCTTTCATTTTTTGTTACTAACATATGTTTGTTGCAGGTGTCCCAAGTAATAGATCCAAGGATAGACAACAATGATAACCATGAAAAACATCGGTATAAATCTTGAGCTTGGAACAACAAAGGAACCATGTATAATATGCTTGATCCATTATCCAATAAAACAAGATATCATCAACCATGTAAGTAGTTCTGAACAGTAGAATAACATCAAATAAGCACTAGACTTGATCTCCTAATACAAGGGGGTCCCACCTACTAGTATTATTTAGATTTTATAATAATAGGCTTTAGCAAAACTTTGCGGGAAAAACTTCATTGCAAATTTAATCGTCAACAACCCTATGCTTTATCCATTGGGGATTCTCTTACAACAGATGTGTATAATACCTTGACCTGTCACTAATGTCTGTTGCAAACCTTAATCTATACATTGTCATCACTTAGAGGTCGAATGCTTTATTTGGAGACCTAAACTTGAAAATGCTTGATCTAGAAGCTTATTTGCGCCTACCTACCCTAATTGTTGAAATGAATTGCCAGTCAAGTGAAATCAAAGTGGAAATGCAACCAAGCTATAAATTTACTCACTACTTGTTTATTTAGCACGTTCTCATTCCAAATCATGTTCATTGATAACCCTTTCGAGAAGTTATATATGAGTTTGCATCTTAGAATTTCAAAAACATTGGGGATGCTTATTTTTTCTAGCAAAATTGCAAAGGGGTCTTCCGACACATGCATAAGACCACAATCATGTTTCACTTCTTCCACTGCATTCTTTCTTTCATGCAATTTACTCTGTTGATTTCCATCAAGAGGCTGAAAAATTTGTTGAGACTGTTGGAAGTAACAACCTCCTGAATCAGAAGACAACACTGGTTGAAAAGAAGCCACTGGTTTGAAACAATCCATATCTAATACTGACGTTGATTTTCCATTATCGTCATCTCTGAGCTTACAATCCATCCTAATCCTTAAATCTTGTTCCATATAACATGTCACAGGGTTGTGAAAACCATAAAAAATCATTGCTTCTTGATGAACAAAAACAGAAAGAAAAGCCTTTTCCATCAGTGTTTGTTGTTCTTTCTCTATTTCTTCTATTGTGAGAGAATTTTCAAATGAAATGGCAACAACAGGTTTGGATACTCTTCCACGCATATCAAAAAAAACATTTTTACATGCTTGAACATCTTCAAATATGACAGCCAAATTATGTGTATTAAGATTATCCTCTTGTCCATCAAACAATTATGGTTTGGTTTTATTAACCTTCTGGAAATTTGCTTGGGGGTTGTCATTTTGACTTGTTTTTTCAATTTCCTAAAATTCTATGTCATTTTTTTTTCATTGTTTGAACTCTCCATAGATGCAGTTTCAAAATCCTCATCCATGTCTAGGCCACTTAGAATTTGAACAACCGCATCATTCACAAGGGAAGAAAAACAACTTTGAAACACTTCGTCTTGCTAGAAATATTGTTGAATATCTTCATCAAATTCAGGAGAAGGGAAATGATTTTTGACAACAATACTTTGATCAAATTTCTCCTTTTGCTCATGATTTGGTTTTAACCATTCAAAGGAAAAAAAACATAACTGGAGATATTCTTCATTTGCAAGTCTATTGCTCTCTTCAAATTTAACATCATACCTGGAGGGTTTCCGATCTGAAACATTATTGACATTTTGTTTGAGCACTTTGAAAGAAGCAAAACATAATGGCAAGGTTCTTACTTCTGATTTAGACATTCCTTTGTTTCCTTCATTTTTGTCACATGTACATTTTTCCATTTCTTTGGATTGCTGAACACACTAATTTTCATATTCATCTTCGACCAATGGCTGCAATTTCTTGTCAATTTGTCCCAGTGAATCATTGTGATTTGGAATCAACATACATTCCTTTTCCTCAATGATGATATTAGAATTTTCTTTCAACTATTTAAATGAAGAAAAGCATAGAGGTTCAAAACTTTCTTTTTTTCAACTGTGATATGTAAGTTGATGGATCTCACTATACTGCTGAAAAGGAACATTTTCCGAGGAATAACATGCAGTTGGTTGTTCTAATAATTCAATATCATAATCATCCTCATATTCATCATATATAGGCAAATCAACAACATTTGCAATGTCATCTAGCAAGAAAAAACTTGGAACATCAACTTGCTTTTCAACAAACTGTTTTTTAAACTCATCTTCTTGAGTGTCCACAAATGAATATATGAAACAATTAGCTTCATGCTTATCATGGGGTAGGTCAGAAACTGCATAAGTTCCCTCTCTTTTAATAAGTGGAATATAATCTTCTGAAAAATCGTTAGCATTCAAAATTTCAAGAGGACCTATAACACCATCATTGTTATGCTCAAAATCCCAATCAACTGTCTTTTGTTCATATTCACTTTCATGTCTTGGAACACCCAACCCTTCACTTTGAATCTGTTCACATTCTAGGATATTGTGTTGAATCTCCTTAGCATCATTAAACATTTGATGTAAGGTCTCAGGTCTTCTTTCCAACAGGAGGAACGACAAATCTGGGTGAAGAGTAGTGGCATACTTGAGCATGGAAGCGGCTTCAGTAGGCTGAATTTATTTGGGTAGATCATAATAAATACTGGAAAACCTTCTACTTAATGTGGGAAGGGTCTCATTTCTTTTCCCTTTCAATGCATAAAATTATGTAAGTTGTAGGTCTAGATATTTCTTCTTACCCCAAAAATTCGAAAAAACACTCTTTAATTCTTCCCACGAGCTAATGGTATCTGGCTTCAAATTATTAAACCATTATTTGGTATCTCCTTTC
This sequence comes from Picea engelmannii, assembly GCA_009831015.1. Lineage (NCBI taxonomy): Eukaryota > Viridiplantae > Streptophyta > Pinopsida > Pinales > Pinaceae > Picea > Picea engelmannii. The sequence goes on along the minus strand of ML827622.1, from coordinate 29,585 downwards.
AAGGATTGAGAGAAGGCCCTCATACAAGCATCATCATGATCAATCTCAAACAAATCTATAAAATGTTCAAAATCTTGGATGTGTTTTCAGCTGTGATGGAATCAGTTTCTCCATCAAACATAGGTAGGTACTTATAGTGATTTGTAGGAAAATCATGAAGGATGTGAGGTAATTTTAAGGGTCTGTATCTGTGATGGGTCTTAGAGGGTGTTGGATCAAGTACAGGAGGTGAAATATCAGCCTTGATTTCATGAGGCTCATCAACTTGGTTGTGGTTATCACATGGCTCGGATGGGAGGTTTCGATCAAAATCAGTGATGGACAGAGGAAATATCTGTATAACTTTAAGAGGAGGATATACAATTTCAGCATTATCATGATCATCATTTGAATGCAATAGGTAAAGAAAAATGTGTTTAGCATGTTCAGGAAAGGACCAGAGGTAATTCAAAACAAAAAATATAATGTCTTGGAAAAAACTCAACTTTAAGTACTTGTTTTAACCCATGATGTCCTTTCATACCTCTGTCAAGGGCTCTCATCTTCCAGTGGAGTCTATAAATCGCATTTGAAGTTGGAGTGGAGTCGCCAAAAAAAAATTTAATTCCTGGATTCTTCTACCAGTGAAATCACCTTCAAACTCATTTTTGATGCGTAGAGTCGCCAGAGCAGGAATACAACCAATATGTGCCTAAGTGTCTTCTGCTCTCAAACCTTAGAACTCAACCATGTCATTCTTTCCCAGGGAAAAAATTTCAATTTCATCCTCGACAATGGTGCCAGAATGTTAGCACTCTATAAATTTGTCTTTCGTCACTTTCTCCTCTTACCTTTTCTAGCTTGCAAGTGATGTCTGTCTGCATACCCATTGATAATTAAATCCTTCATTATAGGATTTATTCTAATTCCTTCACCTGACCCCGGCTCATTTGCAGGCTCTATGTGAAATTTTGTTGTCGATATTCGTGCAACAAGCTTTTCTTTCTTCTTTATCGATAATTTTGCCAAATTATTTGAATATCTCGTTTCGCTGAAGGTTGTTGGATCTGTCTTCTTCCTTTCCCCTAGTTTTTCTGGAAGCACGAGCTTATCTCCCTTAGTTGTACAAGATTTAGACGAATGATTCGAATTGCAGTTACCCCATTTTATAATAAAACGTTAATCGCCCAAAATAGAGTACCATCACCCATGATTTGAGTAACAATCATCATTGAGTGTCAATCATGGGCTACTGACGAGTGTCCTTGTAGGGATAAGGACTTACCACGTTTGGATGTTGATTTAAAATGATGGGCTTTCGAATCAGTTTTGTGGTGGAGCTCACCCGACATCACACGGACAAAACGTACCCAAACAAGTGTCATGAGTTGATTTGACTGACTGTCAACTTTCCTTTTCCACATGTGATCCTTGGATTTGACATATCTAATGATATTCTGACACATGACATCGGGGTGGTCTTAAGTGGTTTCAAGTTTACCCACTTTTCCCCCCGATATGTGTCTGGTGGCACCACGTGCCCTCGAGATAAAATCATGGTATTCTTATCGGCCAGCTTTCAAGAGATTAACCTACGTGCTAGTTCCCCACCCGAAATGCTCCACAGTTGTCGATCGACAGCGTCTAGAATATACGACCCATCAAGTCCCATCGACTTTGTACCTCTTCCAGATTTAACTCTATCTGCCAGATGTAACCTCGTCTACTAGTCTATCTCTCTTCCATATTGATTTAGCCTCCCGCCAAGTCCCAAGACTTGGACTCCAAAAGAAAAATTTTACAGTGATAACACATACCACAATAGAGGAAATTTCCCTAACTGGGGGCCTATGAAGCTTACATTGGAAGGGATGATAGGCTCAGGCACCTACTTCTCCTTACTATCTTTGAACTTCTATCATGCAAGTGGCTTATTGGGAAAGGCCATAATTTTTTGCGACTAGACAATGCTTCTAGATTCTCTGGACTCCTTCCTGGGATGACTACGATGGTAGAGACTGTGATGTGATGTGCCTAAACTGTTAACACTCTACTACTTAAGTATTTTCCCCCTCATCTCTACACTCTTATCTTTGTTTGTTGGGTGCAAATGGTGATTGAACTATGGTTATGGAGTTTTAAATATTCAAAGGGTGGCATACCCCCATTGATGTTGAATACCAAGTTGTTATAAAGGTTGTTTATCACTAATTTGCCCCATTATAAATGTCACACGTCACAAGTACCTTATTGCCATAACTGTTTGATTTTACACAGGTCATAGTCACATGTCTAATAGATAATGAACCACTTTCATTTTCAATGTATTTGCCTGCATCTTGTCAGTGGGATGTCAACAACCACTATTCCATCCTTTTGAGTTTAATATGGAAATTAAGCCTTAATCTTTTCCAAAATAGGTAAAATATTTGTTGGTACAACTTGTTGTGTCCCACTTTATTATGTTGATCTATCTATGTCTCTTATTTATTACTCTGATGTTGACTACTCTACTGATGCCCTAAGTCTTATCCTATTGGGGCGTAGTGCATGGTTATTGTGCATCCCTGCTCCATTCTAGGTATGTCATCATGTTGTATATGCCCTTGGCGGGCCATAGTGATTCTTTACTTGGATCATATTCCTCAACCCTTTCCATGGAGGGTCATTGACCTTTGTGGTTGGGACTATGTGAGTTAGTTTCCTTTGCTTCCCATCGACTATCATGATATTAATCAAAGTAACTTGAGGAATGGAGCTATTTGTCGATGTGACACGATTGGAAATTTGATGGATCCCTTGTGCATTCAGACTCTACTTAGTTATCCAACTCCTTTCACATGAACACATATATTTGTAGGTATTTACCATCGGTTAGAATATTTCCTTGATTGACTCCACCACTTGTGCCCATTCTCATATATGTTCACAGTGTGCTTCCCACCATTGCACATGTATTCTTCCACCACTATGGGATTGACATTATCTTCCTTGTGCCCTGTAATCTGATAGATGTTCTCAATAAGGGAACTCCATGCATCCTCATCCATTTCTTGGTTATTGTGTCCACTCTCCTTGCTAGGGGGTTTAATAACCAAGGTTCATCAATCTTGACCAACAAAAACCCCAAGGCATCAACATATTCAATCTTTAGTCTAGGACTGAAGAAGGTATCACCCGAGATACCATGATAATCACTGAGATCAATAGTTTTATGTTGGATGTGAAGGGATCATGCATACAATAAAACCTCTTGGGTATAAATACATTCATTCGTAAATAACTAAATAAAATAGTGTTATGCATCTGAAAGTAAAGTAGATATACATTGAAACCATAACACACATCAGATTGCAGAGAGAAAGGACTTGGTATTTCATTCATTAGCTTCAATTGTATTAAGATACAAAAACCCATAATAGATATTTGCATCAGACACTCTAGTCTCATACAATAGTCATCACATCAATCTGCGCCATGACCTCTAGTCTCTTTCCTTAATTCCTACACAATTCTAACTCATTCAAGACTTAGACAACACTAGACACGAAACTCTTTATTTATGTTCCAATCGACTCTCTGTTGTAGTCATCCACTCTCTGCTACAATGCTCTATTCTCTCTTCCTCTTCTCCACCCTCTTGAGTTAAAAAAATATCCAAACGCTTTATATGTCCACATGCAACCCTTGAATATTCCTAGAGTGTGGAAATCCTAACTAACTTTCCAACTCATCCATCAATTTTCCCATGATCATTCAGGTTGTTAAAAAAACAATTTACAAAATATTCCTGAAGTGTTGTTGTCGCAGCAACCCCCCTTTACTTTTTCTTTTAAAAGAGAAAGGAAAGGGGGGCCCTACTAAAATGTCAATCATATTGCCTAATCATCTACTACTTGAGCCTAATGCTATCTCTTTTCCTACATTGAAGGAGTTGGGGGTTGTATGTTGATTGATGACTGTCTTTGATGGGTGTTGGTTATTTATTTTGATATGATGATTTCAAATGTATTCATGTTGTCTCTTTACCTATGACATTTTTTTCGACATTTGTATTATGGAATTATTGTGTCATCTTTTGACCTTTTGTTGATTCCTAAGTGCCCGGTGATCTGATGTCTCTACATGGTTTGTTTTATTGCATGTCTTCATTGACTAAATCAAACTATGCATATTTATTTTGGCATGTGTGTGCTTCATGCTTTCATCTTTATGATTTAGCATGCAGATTCTACTAACTTGTTTCTAACTCTAAGTCTAAATCTCATACTAGATGATCCTTCTTTTGAGTTGAGACTAGGCACATGTAGTTTCAGAACACTTATCTATAGTCACCGTGTTATTGTTGAATAAAACTAACACTCTCTTATAAATTGGTTTAAAGGAAGGGAATATATTTTTTATTGTATTTCCATGTATTCTTTTAATCATATGACTGATCTCATTCCTTTATTTTGCAGGAGGAGGTTTGCAGATACGCTTCATTCAAGTGACTGCTCCAGCCTTGAGAGGCATGTGCAGGAATCTCTTTGTCCTTTTACACACCCTTGACCTTGATTCTTGTCACGACTTCTCCTTATTGGGAAACAGATTACCTTCTCTTACAATTTCCTTGAGGTACGAATCCCCCAAGGCTATAGAACCCATATTTCTAATGATATTTTCCTTGAACCTCTTCAGATTGTGTTATATCGGGCCCTCTCTTAATCTTACCTTTTCACCAAAAGCACATTCCTTCTCTTGATCATGAGTCCTTGTCGAGTTGTCATCTGACGCTTGTTAGTTATATGTCACATTCATCCATAGTGTTTGGCGTAAGGACCTTTTCCTAGACTTGATGGCGCTCCCACTCCTTTCAAATTGAGCTTGTCCTACCTCTAAGATGCACATATTGAATGGACTAGATTGTTTCTTATGTTGGGTTAGCATCGATCTTCTTTCTCTGCTTGTCGCTACATGTGATGTTAAATTGTCACATGGAGCGTTGTTCTTTCTCCTTTGTCGCTTCCCCTTCATTTCAGTCGAATCACCACATTCTTGATCTCACCTATACTCACTCCTCTCCATAGCATCCAGTTTCATGAATCCTACCCTATGCTCCTTTTTCTAAATTTTGGACACTAGGTGCGAAACCTTGACCAGTGGAACCTCGACTTGTCTAAATTGCTCTAAATTTTCGTAATCTGTAATTATATTATATTATTTTTATTTTATTTTATTTTATTAAATTTTGTAAATATTTTTTTTATAAATATTTTGTTTTAATTTTGTATATATATTTTGTGTTATTTGATTTTGATTTTTATTTTTTTATTTTTTATTTTTATTTTTTATTGTTTTATTTTGTAAATATTTATATTTTATGTATTTTATTTAAATGTGTTTTTATTGTAATTTTAATTATTTTTTGTTAACTGATAAACTAACCTAATTAACATGTACATATTTTCCCTCAAATAAATAGAATATTAAAAAAAATTGAAAAACAAATCAAATTTCTGAATTTAATTTAACTTTTACTTTTTTATTTTCACTTTTCATTTTTATTTTTACTGTTTACAAAAACCTAAGTTGTATATAGCTTAGTCTTATTATTTTCCCCTTTACCACCTTAACTATTCCCAAGTCCTATTTAATAACCCTCCCTATAATATAGGGATTTCCTAGAAAATAGGGGCTTCCTAGGGTTTCCTATATTATAGGGAAGAAACTATTTAACTTGTATTTGAAATCTTATCCCTAAAATACACATAAAACAACGATGACCATATATCATTATAATATTAAATTAACAATAATGAAAAATGTGCACAAAAAGGGAGATAATTAAATGTTTTTTTATACACCACAAGACAAGGGGAAAGGGTTTAAATGTTTCATTAATTTATTTAAGGTTGGTCGGGAGTGGATCGTCGAAGATCGTCATTAGTGAATCCACTCAAGCTCCCACACCCTCACTCAACCACCAAAATTCTGACGATGACATGCTTCATAATAATATTTTAATGAAAAAATAATTTAATGGTATATGTCCTGAAAACAAAACGTGCACGACCTTATTATAATATTTTTGAAAAAAGTGAAGGGCTAATTTTGAATATTAAATAAAACACTATGGGTCATATCAAGTATTGAATGGAGTAAAATCTCGTCGGTGATAAAAGTCAGGAGGTGTGATCGGCGATGATGGTGATGATGATTAACCTCCACTAAGACCGAATTGACCTATCGAACCTTAAAAAGGCAAGTGATTACTTGCGATTATTTAGCATTTTGTTTCTGTGCTAAAAAATAATTAAGAGAAACTTTCCAAGATCACCATACTTTTGTTGAGTTAAGAGGTTAGGAAGGTTGGTGGTGTGACAAATATTTTGAAAATGAGATCTAATATGGGTATAGGTTGGAAAATCTAAGAGAACGTGATTTTCATCTTCAACCTTCTTAGTGTCATAAAGGTGACACACTCTTTCATCCCATGGCATTTTGGGAATTGAACAA
>ML827621.1:10866-23724 GCA_009831015.1 Picea engelmannii | reverse complement strand
TAATCAAGTGGTTTCTACCATGTTCGACTTCGACACATGTAATCACATGGTTAGATTCGTACTTTGGGCGATGAGATTGAAGACCTTGGATATTGTCTTAAGTGATCCAGGTTGTGATGGAGTATGTATAATTTGTGACACATAAATCCACTGTGTATGTTTCGTGGCTATGTCATCTTGATTTAAAATTTGTCGCATAGATCCACAATGTATTCAGGTGGCTATGTTATATTATGACTGCATGGATCCACAGTGTATGATTGGTGGCCATGACCTTTGTTTTTGATGTCATTAGTCTATGATCTGAGTATGGGAATGCCTACCTCGGGAATTGGTATACATGATATTCTGCTGATGCTTGGATGTTTGCATGTTTCCGATTAGATGTGCTCTTGGTTCTCGACACACACATGCAGCTTACAAAGTCCATTGACTGTCACTAGTTCCACTCTCAGACTTTGGGGGGCATTCTATTATCCGTAATTTTGGTCATTGTGATGATGTCATGATGATGTTATGATGATGGAAAATCAAGCTCTTCACTAATAATACTTTCCTGAGAAAAGTTACATTTGTCTACTTCCAGAAATCATGCTTTTAAGGGATGTTCGCAAGCCACCTATATATCTGCCTGCGAGAATGCCTGATTCTCGCAGGCTGCATTAAGCTAGGGTGTGAATGGTCCACATTGTAACTAACTGTCAGGGTGAAAACATGTTCCAAAGGAAGGAAAAAGATAAAATCTTGAACCTTATAGAAGGGAATCTTCTAGAAACATGAGTTGGCTTCGAATGGTTATTCAGGTGTTGGCATTCCAGATATCTTGGGATCATTTTCTATCCAAGTAACTAATCTATCTTCTCGTATATATTGAGGAGATTACTCATGGAAAGGGTTAAGAAGAATAAGAATAAAACTAGCAAGAGATTGATTGGAGAACTAGTGCAAGACTGTAGGGAGGACTGATGCTACAGCAGCTAGAGACAACAACAAGGTCATCAAAAGTGGTTGATTTTCTTCATGCATGAGCAAGTATGTGTGTCAGAGCTAGGAGCCATCGAAAGGAGACCTACGACATCAAGGCTCAGGTTGTAAGTTTCACTTTCAGTTAATTCAATACAGTAATATGTCCCTTTCCCATAAAGATAATGTCACTTTATTACATAACTCCTTGATCATATGTATAGACTAGCTATTGAATATATTAATCTGCCTTTACTTCGATTGGTTTGTACTGTCATGACCTGAACGACGCAAGATCATTGGAGCAAAGCTTGGAACAACAGAGACATAAGGAAAGCGTTCATAAGGTATGCCCATAATACTTATCTCTTAGTTCATTCAATAGGCTAGATCTAGGAAAAGTGTATTATTCTGTCCTATTTTGTTCTAGATCTAGGTGGATCTAGGGAGATCGGTTTGTGTCCACACTCACGGATTTATCCTGAAACAACTTGTTGATGATATATTGCTCATACATGTTGCTAACATGTGCTCACATCTAACTGATTATAAATGACAACAATGGGTAATGAATAAATGTTGAATGCTAATTGATGAGTTTTTGTGCAAGAGGGAAGTTTTGGGGGGAAAAGCCCCACACTCATTCACCCCCCCTCTAAGTGTGGTAGGTGTGTCCAACAGTTTCCTTGGGGGTAATAATTACTTGAATACTTTAAAATAATTCCCTTTTCTAATGCATACTTAGATAATTTCAAATATGAAAAATACAATGAATTATCAAATACTAAAGAGTTAGGAACACCAAACCTTGTGATAATGTGTTGCTCAAGAAAATTAATCACTACTTCTTCGTTCACTTTGACTAAAGGAATGGCATCAATCCAACACGTGAAATAATCATTTGTGGTTAGAATATACCTGTTTTGTTTAGATGAATGAGGATTTATCTCACCGATAATATCTAAGCCCCACTACTCAAGTGGTTCTTCCACTGCTATATGTTGGAGAGGAAAATAGGCATTTCATTCCATCCCTGCTTCTTTTTGACATGCTTCACAGCTTCTTGAGTACGCATGAGCATCCTTAAAGAGGGTGGGCCAGCATTATCCCACTCTTAACACTTTATGAGTTGTTGTATATCCTAAGAAATGACCACCAACTGGCCCATCATGCATATATTTTAGCACCTTATCAACTTCTTGTTTTTCAAGACATCTGAGTAACACTCCATCGTAATTATTTCTGAACAATATGCCATATAATAATCAATATTGTAAATATTTCAGCCATAACACTCTTCTTAGTTTAGCATTGAGATGATCTAGAGTGGTGCCATGTTGTAAATAATACTTAAGATCATTGTAACTTGATCCTTCAATGGATGGTACATATGGAACTTGATGTGTATACAATATCTTTCCATCGTTCCATCCATCCTCTTCTTATTCTCCAACATAAGCTCCTTGTGTTACTAACTTACACAATCATTGACCCTTTAGAATGTTAGCTGGTTTAAATTTGAGATCATACTCTTGCAACACGGTCATCCAATTTCCTCGTCTTTCTCCCAACTCCTTTTGGACGAACAAGGATGTCACTTCAGGGTGTGGGACGATAACTTTAATATGATTTTTTAGGATGTACAGTTTGAACTTGTTGATTTCTTTATGTAAAACAAATTCTTCTTTGTCTATCGAAGGATAATTCAGTTCAACGCCTTTTAACCCAGTGCTCATAAAATCAATAGGATATTTGCCTCCTTGCTCATGTTTTTGAGTGAGTACTGCTACCATTGAATGCTCAGATGCAAATGTATATAGTAGAAACTCCTTTAAAAAATTAGGACTCTGAAGTGACGACACATTGGCTATGGTGATTTTGATATTTTCAAATGCTTCCTTTTCCAGAGGTGTCCATTTGAATTGTACATCCCTTTTAATAATATTTTGCAAAGGTTTTACAATCTCATTGAAGTCTGGAACGAATCTTCTGACGAAATTGATTCGACCAAAAAACGACTGCATAGACGTCTTGTTGTGCGGTGGAGAAATTTGTAAAATTGTTTTGGTTCTCTCTGGGTCCACTGAAATTCCTTCATTTGAAACAACGTGTCCCAATAATATTCCTTTTGAAACGATGAATACAATTTTCTTGGGATTAATCAAAATTCCATATTTTCCGCAACACTCGAAAATTTGCTTGAGATATTTTGGGTGCTCTCCTCTTTCCTTTGAATAAACTGTAACACCATCAAGGTAAACCACTACAATTTGAATGATTAAACCTTTGAAAGCAATGTCCATTTCTCTTTGAAAGGTGGATCTTTCATTCATAAGACCAAAAGACATCCTTTTGTAAGCATAAGTTCCTCATTTAGTTCGAAAATTGGTCTTTAATCAGTCTGGTTTTGCTACAAGAACCTGGATGTATCCAGAGAATCCGTCTAATAAGGAAAATAGTTGAGATCCAGAGACAAGTTGTAGGATTTGTTCCATTAGGGGACTAGGTAGTTATCCTTGTCGGAAGCACGCTTCCTATTTCTAAAATCTATACAGATTCTTATTTCTCCCGACATTTTCCTCACGGGCACCATATTAGATACCCAAGTTGAATGTCTTACTTTAAAAATTATTCGAGCATATAATAACTTCTTGAGTTCCTTTTGTATAAGAGGTTCAAGAGTAGGATGAATCGTCCTAAGATTTTTCTGAAACAACTTGATCCCTTCTTTGATGGGGATCACATGTTGTATTGTTTGTGTGTCATAAGTATTCAAGTTGTCATATGTCCAGGAAAAAACATCTCAATACTTCTTGAATAACTCTGTGAACATATGTTTTTCCGAATCTGAACAATAGGTGCCTAGGTTGACATATTTAAGCTGTTCAGAACTTTCCAAATTTACCAAAAAATGCATCATCATGGAGTTGTTGGTATTTGGGTTAGCCGGCCTCTTGAATTTAGATTGTAAATCAAGTCACTTCTCAAGAGTCAAAATGTTCTTTGGGACACAATTTGTCTTTATCTTATTAGTTTCTTCTTGATAAGCTTGCAACTCTTGTTGGTGAATTTCATCATCGATCACTAAATTTTGGAATGTATCTGAACTAGTAAGGAAGTTGACAATTTGAGAATGACAGTCGACTAATCTCCAATTTGTGACATTGTCAGGTACAGATGGCCTGAAACTTAATTCAATTGAAAAACCATTGTCATGAGGCATGGACCTAGATGTTGCATTGGCTAAAATATCAACATTTACGTTTTGATCATGGGGTATAGAATTTATATTAAATGAATCCAATGAATAAAGAAAGCTCCATACCTCTTGTTGATATTCTTTCAAATGCAGATACATGCAATGATTAGTATCTCTTACCTGTCGAACAATAATCTTCAAGTCACCAAACACTTTCAAATGTTTTACCTCGAGGTCAATGGCCATTTTGAGACCTTGCACCAAGGCTTCATATTCGAAAGTATTGTTGGTACATTCAAATTATAGTCAAATTGATATGAGTGTTTTTCCTTGACTAGGGTCGATCAATACACATCCTATGTCGACTCCATCCCGAGTTTTTGAACCGTCAAAGAACATAGAACACATGTCCAGGACGTCAGTTTCGTTAGTCAAATTAAATCCTAAGTTAATAAGTATGAGACATGCGCCATTATGTACTCTTGGGCAGAGGCTTGATTGTAGTGCAGATGGTATCTCATAAGTCTAGGCTTCRTAACAACCATAATCAATCTCTAAAAAACAATTTCCTAGGATGGAATGAGCAAATCTAACAGGTTCATTTTTACCTACTAATTATGTCACTGTGTGCTTCATGTGTGATTCACTATTAACCCATATTTTCTTTACCTTTATGGGKTAACCACAAATGAGACCAATCAATAGTGAAATAACCTTGTAGTTTGGCCAACCAATCTCTTCTTAAGAGAAAACCATAACTTTCTGGGATGTCTACCACAACTATGTCTATAGTCTAATGAACTCTTGGATCAGATGATAGTCTAATTAACACATCCCTGAGTTCCCCTTTCACTTTAACATATGTTTTGTCTAACTGGATAATCCTAGTTTTTGTTATTTGTGGAACAATATTGATCTTTTGGCAAACAGAAAAGGCATGATGTTAGAAGAAGCACCAAAATCTGTTAAACAATTATGAACATTAAAATTGAAAATCTCATAGGTAAGCAAAAAAGGTGGTATCTACGATTTCGAAAAAGCGCCTATGCTAGTTGTGTTTATAGCAGATGCTATTTCTACCTTATGAATCTCTGGTGTATTGTTTCCGGAAGCTAAACTTTCAGTAGTTGCAACAATTTATGTTTGATTTTCATGGTGTTTGAAAGTGTCATGTAGGATTTCACGTTGTTGTGGAAACGAGCAAATAATGAACATGAATATATTGGATTTAATTTTATTCATATCTTCGATTACGTTATAATCTAGAGCATGTGAATTTAAATCATTATTAACTTTCTATGATTTCCCTTGAATCATTTTTTCAACATTTTTAATAATGCTTGATGTACTTGGTTTATCTTTGCTTTCTACCGCGTTCTTGCCAGTTTTATTATTAGTTTTTTCTAGAACTGTACTGCTAGGTTTTTGGAGGACAAGGGGAGGTGTTATTTTCCTGAGAGATATGTTTTCTCCTTTGGGAGACAGAGTGTCAGATGGTGGGCCTTTGCTATGCAAGTTATAACCTTCCAGGGTAGTATCTTTTACAACTTGAGTATCTCTGGCAAGGATTTCTTCGAATTTTTTATCATCAGATTCCCCACACCAATCCCAAAAGGGAATAACAGATTCTGGAGGTGTTTCTTTAGTAGTGTCAGAAGCTGGTGCATGACTTTCATCTTCTAAACTTTGTTGATCAAGAAATTGATTTATTACTAATGACATAGAGTTGATCCACGGAGGGCACGTATGTTCAGTGTGATTTTGTTGATGGTAAGAGAAAAAATTATAATTACTGAAACTATCTAGATTGAAAGCCATGTGTGAGGGTTCTGGTGGTTGTGTCGGGTTGTCTTGTTTTTTAAAAAATGGACAGAAAGTTAGGGGTTTGGATGATCCTTCACCAACATTTTTCTTTAAGTCTACCACTTCATTCGATAATTTATTAACCATTTTAACCACATTATCAATATACCTGGTTTCTTTGTCAGGTGGTTTAGTTAATAACAATGACTTCTTCCCAACATACTTAGTTTCCTCATAACTAGGATGTTGGTCATATGATGACAACTCTCTTTCCACAGTTTCATCTTTGTCAAAGTTTAGTGCTAAAGTGTTTTTGTTGGATGTTTTACAAACATCTTGATAGATGGGGTTAAAGAAACTATATAATATTCAATGGCTAAAGATTGAGCGGGCCACCTCGTGGGGAAACTTAATTAAGACATTTATAAATCTTTGGTAAAAATATTTTACTCTTTCCTTCTTTTCCATTATGATGGCTCCTAGCTCATTATGTAGAGATGGAGTTGTTTTTCTTTCTCCAAACTTCCTCATAAAGAGCCTTTGGAAATTGTTGAAGTCTCTAATTGATCCTGCAAGTAAGTTGAAATACCAAGTAGAGGCTTTCACAAAAAAAGTATAAGGAAATAATCTACACACTACATCTTAATGTTGTACTCCTAGAAGATGTATTTCCAAAAATAAATTATTTGTATCATCTTTCGGGGATCCAAGTTTGTCTAGATCAAATTAAGGTAAAAGATTATCAAATTTCTTTGGCATTTGATGTACTTCACCAGCCAGATTTAAATCTCCTTGGGCTCTCCATCATGGTATGACCTCTCTGTAGTTCCTATTTCCCCCCATTATTTGTTCTAAGGTGATTTCAGGTTCTTCCCTTTCAAATTCTTCTTCTTCAAGTTCAGTGAGGAAATGTACAACTCTACTTAAGGGTACTCAAACTTCATGTAATGCAGTTTCAATAAGACCATCTACATAGTTGATGTAAAAATCAGGATCTGTGTCAGGATGTTCAAGACATGTGTCTTTTCTTCTAGGAAGTGCATAAGCGTGGGTAAATTTCTGAGTAATTTTGCGTAAGCATGAGTGATTCTATGGGTTTCGTGAAGTTCTTCTCGAGGAATGTGATACTAGGTTTCAAAATGTATTTCCGAACTTCCAGAAGAACTTCCAAAATTAGCCTTCGAGTCTTCGTAAATAAATTCTTATTTAACTTCAGTTTGAGGAAATACAATATGTTGTGGGCTGGGATTACTCGTTGAAGACTGATTTCGGTTATTGTTTAAGTCATGTATGTAAGCCATAAAAGATGGCCATCCTTCTAGTGCCAATTTTGTTGAGGGGTCTGAATTCTCCAAACAACAACAAGGGGTACTCCCTAATATAAAGTCCCAATTAGACTAAACATCGTTTGGGTTAGGAGTCCCATCTAGAGTTTGGCACGACTGTCATTATTGCTAATTTTTTATTTTAGTACTCGTTAAGGTCCGACGTACCGATGAAAGATGGAATGCAATGAAAAGATGTAGATGCAAACCATGTATGTAAAATAATAATAGCTAACCTATCATAATCTATACTAACCTATCACTAAACTATGTTAAACTATCCTAGCTAGGAGCAGAACTGGAGTAACCAGTGAGTTATAAATGCAACCAAGTCTTAAAACTACTTTAACACAGTTAGTTGTATGAAAAGAGAAAGATCGGAAGCAATCACACATGTAAGTATATAATCGGATTAGTCCAGTTTACATTAACATATAATGTAACAAATCATGAAACTCAACATATGGAAATATTCGAAGAAATACAAAATACTGCAAAAATGTAATTAAGATTGCATAAGAATTAGTATATGGCAAAAAAACCATTCTTACAGTCCATAGAAACAACAAACATCCTCGCTTGAAGTAGTTCAAATATTCGATCAATTTCTACACAAAATTCCTTCTAAAAGTGTTGGCCCTCAGGGCTTCTCAATATTCATTAACACTTTATAAGTTCTTGAAACAGTTCTTGGGTCTATACAATGCTTGAAAAGCCAAAAAAGTTAAAATTCCTTATTTTAGAGTTTCTAATATACTTTATACACATAATGGTAACTCCTATTTGTCTTTTCACCTTCTTCTTGAAGTAGCAGTTACACGACTATTCACACTCCCTTCTCTTATGACAAGTGGCACAAAATGACGAAATTTGAGATATTTAGGAAAAGGATGAAAAAATAAGACAATGGCTTGTCCTTTTCCTATGATATTCTACTCTAGAGATAGTCCATCCAAACTTCCAACTAGTTATACAATGCCTCAGTCCTTCTATAAGATAGTTGTTCCAACATTGCCTCAATCACGACCACGCTATCATCCAATGTGCTCATCTCTTTTTCCAATAGTGTCATGTAATCTTGTATCGTAGTATGGAGCTTTGTTGGCTCGATCAAATGTTGATCAATAAGATCGACTGAGATGAAAGTTGATGTTTCAACTACTTGTCTTCTCCATCTTGTACTTTCCTGAACTACATTCACTAATTCCTCCATGACTAAGTTCTTCCCCAATTCATCTAGCATTGGGAGATGACTATGTCTTATCAACTCTTGATCATGTTTGTGAGTTCTAGAGAAAATCCCTATTTCTTTGGTCACTTCTTTGTCTGCTCGTTTCCCTACTTGTTGGCAATGATATAACGCATACAAATCTATCTTCCTCGCTGATTTTGAGGGTCTGTATAATTCTATAGGTGCATCAAGATTTTATGCTAGCCAATTATCAATATCGGCTATGCCTAAATGGTGTTGTATTGCATCAACTGCATCTATATCTTGTTTTTTTGTTCAATCATTGTTGCAACTATGTTTTGAAAAATATGTATGTTGGCATACATATTGATGATCACATACTCCAACTCATTTCTCACTTTTCCTGTAATAGCTTTAAAACTGAGAAGACTCCTTTCATCTATTCTTACTTGTTGGAGCTTCTCCTATAACTCTTTGATCTTTAGTTCTTTCTCCTCATTTTGATGGCACAACCTTTGCATATTGTCTACAGTTGCATCCATGAATGCAAATTCTGATCTTGCTATTGCCACAGGGTTTTCCCTGACATGTCCTGTAACCGATATTTGGGTTACTACTGATAGAGGAGCTCCCTCTGTTGTTGGAACCTTATTAACCTTTTCTTGTACGATTCAGTCTATTTTGCTATCATACGTAAAGCTTCAGATGTCTACTATCTCAGTTGACCGAAAAGGTTCCCATGGCCCGATACCTAATACACTACTTGTTGTTTCTTCTTCTATACCCACGGTGGATGTTCCAGGGACATCCAAGTCCATTGTGAGTGTGTCTCCTTCTTTATATTCCGCTTCCTTCTTTTGCCTTTCTTATTCAACAACTTTATCTGTTGCTTCTTTTGCTGCTAATTGTATCGCTATCCTTGATTCTTAAGTTGACTCCTTTTCCTTTTCAACAATAAATTTTTCTTCAGATTCCGCTTTTGCTCTTGCTTCATTTTATGCAATGGTCTTTTCTTTGTCTGCTTCCAGATTTTGCTTCTTTTTAGCATCATTTTTCTTCTTTAATACTTTCTCTTTGTACCTCTTCTTTTTCTCAGTAGGTGCTTCTTCTTCTTCTTCTTCTTCAGAGCCCAAATGTGTCGAGAGGGACATGGGGGAAGATATCTCATATTCATCTCGTTTTGCATCTTTTCTCGCCATCTCTCCCACAACTTCTTCATCTGCAATCCTACCTCTTGGTTGACCTCACCTATTGAAAATAACCTCATCATAGGTTCTGGCATTCTGATGTAGTCCTTCTTCTCAATATTCAATGGTCTTTTGTAAGGGATTCTCATGCTATGGAGATTCTCTTTGAAAATATTCTTGGGATTGTGTCTTCTGAATAGTTATTCTCCAAAATGATAGGAGAGAAAGATGTCTACTTATGTCTGGGCCTGTTTTGTGTTTCCAAGGAAGTAGTTCCCCATGAAAAGAGGTAACGTAGGCCATATGGATTTCTTCGATCTATAAAACATTCCTCCAACTCCATGTATGATTGTCTGATATGCTACTTCCTGGAGTACACGTTTGTCTGGGACAAACCTAGGAAGTAGGTGAGGTGGCTTCATTGCACCATATATCCTAATATATCTGACATGCTCCATTAGATACCAATCCCCAGTTTTCCTTATAACTGCTATGGCCTTGTTGGTCATACAAGGTGGGGAGGTACAAAAAATGAATTCATACAGTGGTGTGAGGAAGTGCTCACAGATCCTTTGGTAATCTACTCAGTACTTGTGCTCCCAGATTATTTTGCAGTAGATATGAATGGAAACATCAATGGGAAACCAACTCTATCCCATGTTTGGGTATTTGTGGGCTATGCACATTATATCTAGGAGATATGAAGCCATATGAAAACTAGGGAAGTTGTTCGGTTGTGCTCGTGTAACATATGAAATTGCATTTTAAAGATTCTCAGACAATATGTCTTCCCAATTGAATGAGGCACCTACATCTACACAAAAATAATTTAATGGTAGATAAGACAAAGGAAATTGTGTTGTGTACGGTTCCCCATATAACTTTCACAACATGGCTACCATATACTGGTATGGTCTTCTTAGATTGGTTGTTGGATATCGACCTTTGACTCAATATTTAAACTACTTATCCACTTTATACCAGGTTGGTAATAGATCCTTTGGGGTAAGCTCCAACTTGCTAAGGAGCTGATCGTCTAATTTTTTTCTTTCCAACCTCTAGGTGATAACATTTGGCTAGATCATCAGTCATGAATGAAGCTATTGGATCTTTCCTTGTATTGATGATATATCAATTGTCTACATCTGCATTCTTCAAAATCCAAGATATAGCATATGCACAAGGGAATATTGTTGGATGCACTTCTACCCTGAATATTCCTAACTTTGTGATGTTCCTAAATGCCTGAAGTTCGCTTGGATCCTTTGATTTTGTAGAAAAGTTTGACTTTTTGAACATGTGATAAAATTCTCCCCATATCAAGATCTCTCCTTCTCTATCCAAAAATATTGATGTATCATCGTACACTATCCTAACACTTTCCACATATGTTATTTGTTGAGTGTTGTTGGATGGTTCAGTTCTCATTTGATTTATTGATGCTTTCTTTCGTGGTGACATGTTTGAACCTGCATGATAGATTTGTATTTTTTCATTATAAATAATTCGTGGAGAACTCATTCAAAACATGTTGTTCTTTACACATAGCAATTAATTTCCTACTGAGATTGTGAAAAACTTGGGCAAATTTTTAAGGAAGATGAACTATTTTGAGTGCAGTTCGGAGGATTTAATAGTAACTCCTCCGAGTAGTTCGGAGGAGTTAATAGTAACTCCTCTGAAAAACTTGGAGGAGTTGATATTAAATCCTCTGAGGAATACTCAGAAGAGTTTTTCGATATTATTGAAGGTTGATTGGCCATTTATCAAGGACTTCTCATGTCTGCTTGGAGGAGTTACTAGTAACTCCTTCGAGCAGTTCATAGGAGTTAACAACAACTCTCCCGAGCATATCAGAGAAGTTAATAGTAACTTATCCGATATGATTTGGAGAGTTACAAACAAACAATTTTCTTGGGATAAAAGGGAAAATAGTGAAGAGGAACCATTCATGATCTTTGGCTTTATTTAAGTCTTGTTTTTATGCCCTAGACGAAAATGGTATTGGGGGTTTCACAATAATCTTGTCCGGATCTAGGATTCGGGGAATGGTTTACATTCAAGGGATGTTTGATTGCCTTAGTTTTGTATCCATAGGAAGGAATGATGCATTGATGAGGGCACAATGACGAAGTGGTAGGGGAAAACAACCTAAGGGTAAAATGCGGTTTAAGTTTGACACATAAAAAGGAGGGAGAAACAAACTAAACATTAAATTATTAAACAAAGAGATAAGCTAGATAAAAAGATAGTCTTACGGTTTTTATTGCTTCCATGTGTAGATGAACGGGAAGAACGGAAAAAAAAACTCGGATGATGTTATCTCAGCTCTCTGGTGTCTAGCCCACAATGAATGACATAATAAAAATAACCCTAGCCTCATTTTGTTTATATAACTTAAAGCTCATTTATTAGCATTTCATGTGGTTGGTGAGCTGAGGAGATTTCTTAATGACTCCTCTGAGCATCTCGGAGTCTTTCTTAGCAACCTTGCCGAACTTACCTTGCTTTATTAGAGCAATTGGTAAGAAATCCTCTGTGCAGTTTGTAACAGTTGATGGAAACTCCTTCGAGCAGCTCAGAAGATTTGAGGGAAACTCCTCCGAGAAACTCATAAGAGTTGAGGGAAACTCCAATCAACTCGGAAGAGTTGAGGGAAACTCCTTTGAGAATATTGGAAGAGTTTAGGTAAACTCCTCCAAGTAGCTCAGAAGAGTTGTTTGGAACTCTTCTGAGCTGCTCAGAAGAGTTGAGGGAAACTTCGTCGATTTGTTTTTTAGGATTTCTACTTTGAATAATTTCTCATTTTTTTCAAGGGTATCATTAGTTACCATGAGAAGTTTTGTTTGTTCAAGGAACTTATGAGAATTTTCTTTTAGGAAAACAATAAGGAGGCTCCATTTTTAGGAAAGTACCCAAATAAAATATAAAATGGAGGGGTTGTAGTGCTAGTTGTTAGGGTCCTATAAATTATAGGAAGTCTGATTATTCAAGTTCCATCTGTTGTTGCTCTCATGAAATTTCTCTATTTTCCTATTTTCCTCGGATGGATTTTCCCCTGTTAGTGTCTACCAGTCCGGTCAGTCACCAATGATCAAATATGTTTTTTCAAGTTTGTTAATAGGGTCCTAGGTCAAATTTTTATATTTTCAAATAAAATTTGGTCATTAGTTACCAATCAAGTCAGTG
>ML827620.1:127437-160244 GCA_009831015.1 Picea engelmannii | reverse complement strand
AAACCTTTGAATTGTTAAATACCTCTCGATGGTTTCCCATTTAATCAAATTCTGTGCACTCTTGGCATGGCCAGGAGCTGAAAAGTAACCAAACTCCAGGCACAAGCGTTATTAATTTTTTAAACCTTTGAATTGTTAAATACATAAAAATTGTTGATGCTAAAAGTTAGTGTTGGTTTTTCCAGCCCTCTCTCTGGGCTTGTATTTGTAAAAATATGGTAATTCGTTAATCTATTAGGTAAAAATGAAAAAGTTAAGAGCTTGTATTTGTAAAAATATGCTAACTTCTTAATGTATTAAGTAAAAAATGAAAAAGTAAACAGCTTGCATTTATAAAACTCTCAAGGATAGACGGGGCAGAGAAAATGTTATGTGGCAATTGATAAATGATAGCAGTAATTGGTTAATTCTATTAAGTAAAAGTGAAAAATAAACCTATTATTAATTTTTAGTGATAAGATTAGGGTTTTTAATTAAAAGGAACGATTAATTCACTCATTTTTAATAGGGGACACTTATTACTTAATAACCTTCTACAAAACAATCACCTAAGGTGTAATCTCCCTCTTTAATATAGGAAACATTTAAGAGAATTAAAATTTGGATTCACTATCTACCTTACTAGATCAATTACTTCCCCTTGTAGTCACCTATGACAAGCTTAGGAAAGACCACTAAGGATGCAAATTCACATTATGTAGCTAGGTAAAACAATTGTGGATCAAACTTCTATCTTGAAAACTAACATATAAGACTTTCTCCTAATATGAAACTCTAGCAAGAAGGAATTACTCTTAGTAACATGGAAACTATGCTAAAATCCCATGTTACATATACACCCATTGACCCAAGTGTGCGGGGATATTTCAACACTTATATCAGCTTGACTTATATTCTTGACTCTTATGTTAGATGAAATTTCCTACCAAACACATCATATTACTATTAAACTTTTCACTGTTTATTCAATTCCTAGTATCATGTAATCCTAGTATCATTTTGGTGGTCTAGGAGAATTTACTCTTCAATTCTACAACAAGAAGTGTTAGTTTTCTATAAATGAAAATATTCTAGTTTTTATTTTAAAAGTTGTTGATTACTCAAGAGTAACAAAGTTAAAGTTGATGATGTTTTGAAACTCAAAAATACTAAATAAAATAAAGAAATTCACAAATGTAATTGCACATTTATAATTTTCTTCCAAGTGAAAAACACAATTCCTCAAAGTATCTACATTTAAAAACAAGAAAAGATCCTATCAAATATTTTTAATACAATTCAAATTTCTTTAATACCCCTTAACAACATAGTCTAGCAAGGACAAGTAGCTAGAAATACCATTTTAAATATGCTCGATTATCTAACCAAAATGACACAAACAAATCTTTTTGTAATTTAAATTTGAAAACTTGAAAATCAGTAAATGAAATTGTACAAATTGTGACAACTAATCTAGTTCTTTAAACATAAGGTAGCACTCCCACCTCTAAAAGAAAACCATGAAATCTGGATATGGAATCAAGAAAAACAAAAAAATATATCCCGTACAAACATGTGTACTCGTTGTAGAAGGACAACTAGTGCATAAATTAACGCATGTGTTTTGCTAACACAAAACCAAAAAAAAAAAAAAAAGAGTGTGTGTAAATATCACCATTAAGCACCACACGCATATCCTTTGCGAGGGAAAGAAAATGAATAGAATTGAAAACAATAGAAACTTTCCTAACATGGAGTTTACTTATATAACACAAATACTTATATCTATGGGATAAACCTGTTAGAGGCAAAGTATACGAACCAAAAAGGAAAAAATTCAATAATTTTTTTAATGGAGTCACTAATTTTGTTGTAGAGATTTTTCTTTATTTCTAAATTATAATCTTCCTTATGAGTGGGTTGAAATCTCACCATACATATTCCTTATGAGTGTGCTGAAATCTCACTATACATAGTGAACATAACATTATCTATCTTTTCTCATATAATTTCTTATGATTAAAAATAAAAAAGAAAGAAAGAGAGGAACATACTTTTTATATGTGGTTGAGGCTTGATTAAAGTGAGCAAACTGATCAATAGAAACTTCAACACCAATTTCCTTAAAATATCTACACAAAGTCAAACATACATAACCTTTCCAACTTTAACATGTGCATTTCAAGAAATTGTAAGACACTAGATATACATTAATTTCACAATAAGTAATCCACAATTGATTATTAATAAGAATGCATAATAATAATAATAAAAGGAAGTTGGGAGGGAAAGAAGGTAGATCTATATTAATAAATAAAGATGTATACAATAATGGTATATTACTTGATCTTGATGCAAACACCTCCATAACCTAGATCTGGGTCTATCTATCCTTAACCATGTTGACATAACTCCTTCTCAACAAATGGATCTTGATATATCATTATTGTTACTATATCAAGAGAGATATAGAACAACCACTCTTAAGACAAGACCAATTTGGAGAGTCAAAGGTATTTTCTTAAGAAGAAAACGAAGGGTGAGAGGACATAAAAAATGCTTAGATCATTTTCACCATAAAAGGGAGTAATATGTGAATATAAGTGTGTCTTAGTTTCATCAAGATCATCTCATTTATACTAGAATAGAATTGGTTCATACCAATTGGTAAGAGAGATCATGACCCTACACGTGTAGGGCTTAAAAAATATATGCTTGAGACTTTCACCTACATAATGTTTTGGGACATTCAAATTCAACCAAACGGAAAGCCTAGTCGAAGTGAATTGACCTATGATTAAAGAAATCAATTAAAAGACAGATTCGGTGGCCAACAGTGAAGGGAAACCTTCTCCAAATTAGAATTGGTGACCGACAGCTGAGAAAAAACTCTAAGGGGTGAATTTGATCACCAACAATGTAAGAAAATGTTTTGGGATGAACATGGGTAACCGAAAGCGTAGAAAAAATTATAGACGTTGATTGTAACATTCATGGGAAAAAAACATTTTAGAAGTAGAGTTTGGCATTCAACGACAATAGAAAACATATAGGGAGAAATTGATAGCATACAGAGTGAAAAAAATTGTATATGGATTGTGAGTAGCTACTGACTACTCAAAAAACCCCAAACTTCCATATATAATCCATCTATGATTTACAGGAAAAGGGAAACACCCCAGAAAGTTGATAATGTGCCCAATGACTCCAAAATGAAATTAGAAACGTCCAAATAAATAGCAATGACTCAGGAAAGAGGGTCGTTGATTTGAAACTTATAAATCAATGTATGGGTGTGGTTAAAGAGTTATTAGTCTGGTTTACTAACACCTACGGACCATATTAATATAAAATGAGCTCAAACCAAATGACATGGAGTTCTAATTGCTAAACCATACATATAGAACTACTAAGTTAAAGTGCACACCATTTACCATTCATAATAAAATACAATCACAAAAATAATCACACATCAATGTAGAATTTACCCCAGAAACCCAAACGGGAAAAGAAACATTCTTTTGAGTTCCTTTGACTTCATCCAGACTCTTTATTATTTAGCAATGGGAAAGTTAGAGGCTCTTTGGGTCATTTATATGCTCCTTAGTGACATCTGGGTATCCTCTCTACCTCATTGACATCCAAAGAACGCTTTTCTCATCGTGAGGAAACACAATATAGAGGATTGAATCAATCAAGAGGATAGATAGAAGGTCAAGCATCCCCAACACTTTATCTTCTCTCCAATATGTTTCTCCTTCTTTTTTTTTGTTTCTCTTTTCTCCTGCGTGTAAAAGGTCTTATGAACATCTCATTATTTCCTTTTATACAATAATGTATTTCCCAACTTTGCATAAATTACATACAAAATTTAACATCAATCATGATGCCATCTGGCCCTTCATGCCAACAAGTTGATCTCCTTTGGCATCCATAACCTTAAAAAATTCTTGTGATGATCACTTTAGAGCTTATGATGATAGCCAATTGTTCTTGTTGGATCCAATTCGGATCACACCTCTCCATTCAGAGGATTTTGGTCCCCAAAATCCATTAAGGATAGATGAAGGAACTTGCTTGGAATCAGGTTCCTCTCAGACAACTTAATTTTCCTTGTAGTTTGTCCCTTGAGACCAATTTTCCACATTTATTGTTATCCTCTATGTATTTTCCACTCCTTGTGTTGCATAATTATGTCTTCCTTAAACTCCTTAATACCTTAAGGAGAAAGGTCTTCCACAGTGGGAATAAAATTATGTTCTTCCTCCTCATCCAACATGGAAGGTTCGAAGAAATTCAAATATTCCATGTTCACCACTAAGTTTATCTACATATAAGGTGGAAGTTTTGGCCTAAAGGCATTCTCATTCACTTGTTCAATGATTTCAAATGGTCCATATATAAAGTGCTTGAGTTTCTTTGATGATCCTTCCATTCGTGCATTGCATATATAGAGACGCACCTTGTCTCCAACACATAATTTATGATCCTCCTTGTCTTGGTCGTGTATGGATTTGTACAACTATTATCTCTTCTTTAGTTTCTCTTGAACCCTTAGATGGATATGCTTGATCTTTTCCATGAATGTTGTTTACTTATGTTCTTATCCTTGTAGTCTTGCTTCTTCCTTCTATTTTCCATAAAGGATATCAAATGGTGAAGGAGGTATATAACCAAAACAAGTCTTGAAAGGATACTTATTGGTAATAATGAATTTCTCTATTGTAAGAGTGTTGAATCTAGACTATCTTCTTGTCCCAATTCTTTGGATGTTTGTTGTTGTAACCTCTTGATGCAGGAGCATCGCCTTCAAGGATGACATCGCCCATGTGGAGGCAAACATAAGACATCTCAGCAATGACAGAATTTCAAATCGATCATTAACTCATAATTTAAATGGGTTGTTGAGATATTTTTGTAACAATGTTTTTAAATGTAACTTGTTTGTAAAGTCTCTAATGACTGTAAGAAACTTCATATATGGAGTGTCGAGTCTATCTGGTAGTAATTAACAATTATTGTAATTGGACATAGTAGGTGTTAGTTTTAAAAGTTTGAAATGGTAGGTTTCAGAACAGGACGAGAGAGCTCATGGAGCTGGTCCTTAGATAGTTTTTCAGTATTGTATTGGAATAGATAAGGATGCATGAGACAAGGATGTAATAGACAGATTAGAACAGAATAGAGTAGAAAAGATATTGTTTAATTTTATTTTTCATCAGTAATAGAACATACATAATTGTCCTGAACTTGGACTGTGTTCATTTGATGTATGGATCAATGAATGTTGTATTATGTATGTTTTTTTTATTTTCTTCTTGTTCATGTATGAGAGTTCGAGAACGTGACTGTATGAGTATGTAAATAAACTGGTTAAGTTTCAAATGTTTTTCTTCTGAATATTGTATGGAAGGTGTGCATCCCAAATGCAAGGTGTGTGTTGACTAAGTCTCAGAGCGACTCAGAGAGGGGTTCAGAGAGAATAAAGGAAACTTGAGAATCCAGGTGCAAGGAGTGCACATAGTTTAGAAGCGACCAAGTGTCAAAGAACCAGGAAGGGAAAACACCAGGTGGGTGAGGAGAGTTCTTTCAAAGATCTCTTCGAGTCTGAGTTATCCGAGTTCCGAAAAACGCAAGGTGTGCATGGGAGGTTGAATCCTCAAAAAGACAAAGCTCAAGAGGGATAATACTTGCAGAGTGTTCATTAAACCAAAGTGGACTTGCATAGGAAGGGATAAAGGTTTGAAATCTTTGGAGGTTGAAAATATTCACAAACTGGAAGCAACGAAGGTTCTAGAGGAAGAACGATCGATATTGGAGGAACGAAGAGACGAGGACAGACAATTGTCAGCTCTGCAGAAGTAGGGTGAGCCTTAACGCTCTGTGCCCAAATTAGATTTAGGCAGTTTGGCGTTCAGGGGAGCAAAGGTGGAAACTCCTTCGAACTCGCGATACATGAAATTGCGACGTAATCGTGGTCGTTGATCCAGGAGTGATCTGGACCATCGATTGTCTAGAAGGAGATTTTGGCATTTCGGGAGTTAGGGGTTCCAAGGGGAGAACCTTCACAAAGTGTCGAGTCATGAAGTCCCGACTCAGCAGATGGAGGAACGTGGGTCATTGATCAAGGGAGAACGAGGACTGTTGATCTAGCGTGGAATAGTTTCACCATTTTGATGTTCGGGAGACTAAAGGTGCAGGGCCTTTTGGTCTCGCAAGTCGTGAAATCCTGACATACGAAACACCAACGCGCTCAGAGGATTGGTCCTAGGTCACAGGACAAGGTCATATGGATAAAACGTAAGAGAGGAGCTAGACCCCGTTAATCCCTATTTCAGGTTTCGGAACTTGAAGGAGTCAGGGGACTCAACAAAAGGTCTCACAAGGTTGAGAATTCTAAAGTGCTCTTTGGAGTTAAGCTTGCGGTCAAGGGTAGTGGTCGCGTGGAGGTGAAGCTTGCACTTGGTTCTTGTTAGCATAGGGTGGATTTCATAAAAGGACCTGTGGATATTTTTTCATGGAATTCCAGCAGGGAACCAAAGAGCCACTTCATCTCAAAAGGAAGAAATGATCTGAAGGAGGGGAGGCTAGCAGACCTTTCGAAGTCAGGAATANGCCAAGAAATTGAGTTTGTTTGCAGACAACAGGAAAATATGAGAAAGGAGGAAAGTTGGTATCATTGTGGTATCAAGAAAAGCTTGATTTCTATTTGTGGGTGACACAGTGAAATCATGCCACCAAGAAGGCACAGAGCGGATGCAGAAATGGAATAAAAAATGAGGCAACTCTTAAAGAGGTTGGATGCCATGGAGACAACACATAGGAGAGCACCAGATGATGGATATATCAGTGAAGTTGAGAGCGAAGGAGAAGCAGAATATGAAGAAAATGTAGTAGAGGATGTTTCACAAGATCGCTTGATAAAAGTTGTTTCAAAGATAGGATCCAGAGAAAGAATAAAGGTACTTATGTATGAGGGAAATTTATAACTTGAATAATTATTAGATTGGGTACATGATATGGACAAATACTTCAACTATGAATACATTGAAGAATATAAGATGGTGAAGCATGCAGTGACAAGAGAAAAAGTTCATGTAGCGTTATGGTGGGATGAACTGCAAGCCGAACACAGGAGAAATGGTAAAAAAAAAATTAAAAACTCAGATAGGATGGTAGCCAAGCTGAAAGCCAAGTTTATCCCAAAGGATTACCAGATCAATATTTACAGAAGATTGCAGAACGTAAAACATAGGGGTTTATCAGTGAGGGAGTACACTGAAGAATTTTACTAACTGAGCATCAGGGATGGACAGAAGGAGAATGAAGATGAGAAGACATCCAGATATATCAATGGGTTGAGATATGAAATTCAATAGGATATCAGCATGATTTCTATCAGTAGAGTTGAGGATGCTTACCAAGCATCCTTGAAAGATGAAGAAAAATTGGCCAGGAGGCAAAGCCAATGAAGTAGAGGTGGAAATTGAAGCAGAGGCAAGGGAACTAGCAGAGAGAAGTTCCAAAACTCGAAACCTGAAGATGAAAAACAACATAGTCACCATGAGAAGGGTGGAAGTTATAAAGAAGGAATACATGGAGAAATGGGTTCTTTTTCCAGAGGTAGAGGAAGAGGAAGAGCCAAAGGAGGCATAGTTAAATTCTATACCTATGGAAAAGAAGGACAAAATTTTTGGGAATGTCCCGACAGAAAAAGAGAAGGCAGAGAAACACACATTTCCAAAGCACAGAAGCATGTGGAAGAAGATCAACAAAAGGAGGGAGAAACCTCATGATGAGTAAAGTTCTTATTAAACCAAAGAAGGAACCAGAGGAACCAGTTCAACAAACAAGCCTATTCAGAACTGCTTGCAAGTCGAAAGACATAGTTTGCAAGGTAATCATAGATAGTGGGAGCACTAACAATCTAGTATCCATAGAGATGGTGGAAAAGATGGAGCTAAAGACAATTGCACATCCAAATCCATACAAGGTATGGTGGTTGCAGAAAGGACTTCAAGTAATGGTAAGTCAACAATGCCAAGTTGAATTTAAAATAGGAGGTTACAAAGATGAAATATTGTGTGATGTAATTCCTATGGATGTATTTCATATTTTATTGGGAAGGTTGTGGAAGTATGACTGAAAGGTTATTCATGATGGGAGAAAGAATACCTATATCATAGAAAAGAATGGTAGAACACATATGTTGTTAGCCATAGAAGACAAAGAGAAAAAGAGAGAAGATAGTTCAAGCATACTTCTCATGAGTGGGAAGGAGCTCTTAAAAGAAGTCAAGAAGGAGAAAGAAATGCATTTTATTGTTGTGAGAAAGCCTAGCGTTATCATTACAAATACTTATGTAGAAGACTTGCCTATATAACTACATGAACTGTTATAAAACTTTGCTGATATAGTCATGGATGAGATACCACACTCATTTCCACCCATTTGGAGCATAAACCATCATATTGACCTTATTCTAGGAGCTAGTTTACCAAACAAAGAATATTATAGGTTGACACCAAGAGAGAATGAGGAAGTCAAGAATCAAGTCCAGGAATTGATAGATAAAGGGTTAGCCAGGGAAATCCTAAGCCCATGTGCAGTACCGAATGTTTTAAGTCCAAAGAAAGATGGAGGATGGAGAATGTGTACACATTCCAGAGCCATCAACAACATAACCATTAGATACATATTTCATTTACCGAGGATGGATGATTTGATGGACTGCCTGAGTGGCGCAAGATATTTTTCCAAGATAGACTTGAAGAGTGGATATCATCAAATATGAATGAGAGAGGGATATGAATGGAAAACAACATTCAAGACAAACGAAGGATTGTTTGAATGGTTGGTCATTATTTGACTGGAACAATGTCATTATTCAAGACCTCTTTATTCAACTTTATTAATTATTATACTTCAGAAATAAATATTTTATTAAACTTTTTGTTTTGTCAATAATCTTGAGTCTTTATATTACAAATGAGAAGATAATATACAATTTTTTTTACTGTTGCCCAACCACGCCAGCAACAAAACATAACATTGTCATTCTGAGTTCCCTTGATATATCTAATGCTTGTAACCGATAAAATGAAACAAATATGACTTCTAGTTCCACTGTCTATCCTATTCTTCTTATTAAATCTATTATAAAGAGGTGATAAACCCATAACTCTCATGTAATTCCACAAAAAACACAGAACTCTCATGTAATTCAACAAAAAACACAGATGGAACAACATAAAAGACTTAGCTAATAGTTCTTCCTTTTGCTATTGGAACTTGGGGCTAAGCATAGTCCAGATTGGACAAGTCCATATGAGTCAACTTGTATGCAATCATGTTCAACTTGTGGTTAACCAACTTAACCTGGAGTTGCAAATCGTCGAGTTGCGTGAGAATTTCTTGACGAGCTTCATGATAGTCCAACAGAACCCGACCCATCAGAGTCTTAAGATGCTAGTAAATATCCATTTTTTTCAAATACTATGAGGTACGCCCTTGGATGGTGCCACTATTAGGAACCCACAAGATGGTGGTCTTCCTAACCTCTTCATCAAGGATTAATCTCCTCAGGACACGAACATCTGCCTCGGGTAGGTCCATCTCTTTCTGAATTTCTAAAGGGGTGACAGAGTGGTAGGAGTCAGTCGAGATTTTGGTTGCGTCAAGTAGGCAGAAGCTCGACCGAGTTTTGGGTCTACACCAAGTGCAACCATGGCCTCGGCATGAGGACTTTCCTCTTTCCATATCGAAGGAACAGTGAAAGAAGAAAACAAGATGCAGGAGGAGGGAGGTGGAGAAAGATTCCACCACAAGGTGGAGTAGAGAATATGTGGAGGGAGGTAGGGGATGATGGAGGAAAACAACCAAAGAGAAGTAGAAATAAAGATAGAGAGGGACGCATAGAGAAAAGACGTCGAAAGCTAGAAGCCATAAGTAGAGGTTGTGCCCATAATTGAAGAGGATATGGGTTGTATCCATCATTAAGAAGAGAAACAACACCACCTTCCTAGAACACATGAGAAGGACAAGAGGATCGAACATATGAGGTGAGTGCAGGAGCATGAG
Source organism: Picea engelmannii (assembly GCA_009831015.1). NCBI lineage: Eukaryota > Viridiplantae > Streptophyta > Pinopsida > Pinales > Pinaceae > Picea > Picea engelmannii. Next base: position 150,185 of record ML827620.1, on the reverse strand, counting down.
TTGAATGCTAGGATGAAAAAATCAAGTGTCAGGATAAGACAGGGGTGGGAGAGCTTAACTCGCATGGGGAGGTGATGTGGGTGACAGAGGAAGATGGCAGTTGTTGGAAGAATGGTGGGTTAGGTGGAGGGGGGTTCGGCAACCCACCTATGCTTTGAATGCATCCCTGACACCCCATAAGGGGGGGACTGATTGGCCTAATCAAGGGAAAAATAGTCAGTGTGGATATGGGAATTGGGCGCAAGTTCCCAATTCATATCAATGGGCTCGTTGGGTTTGTTGATGCCTTCATTGGAGATTATGTCAGTTAGCTTATTGGTTGACCTCTTCACATGAGACAACATGATGAAATTGAATTGGGAGAGCAGGTGATAGACTCCCTTTTGCAAGTCTCCAGTTTGTGGTGATGCAACTGAGAGGGGTGTCAATTTTCATTTTCTTAAGCATTCTGATGATCAGCTGAGAGTCCCCTTCCAAGATGAGATTTTGATAACCTTCTGTATAAGCTATTAGAAGACCCAATTCCATTCCATGAAGTTTTGTTGAGTTGTTTCTTTCGATCCCTATGAAGGAGGCATAGATTCTAAGAATATGCCATTGACTAATGTGAAATACCCCTCCATAGTTGGTCAGTCCAGGATTACCTTTAGAAGCGTCATTGAAGTTGACTTTAAGGAAGCCTAAAGGGGGCGGGGACCTGTAATATCCCCAAGGACAAGCCCCAATTGTATTTATAAATTGTAAACATGTTTTGTAGGCTAGTGAGACAAGTTATAATAATCTAGGAGGCTTATTTGATGATAAGGTCGGAGAACCTAGGTGTTAAAGGCTAGGAGCCTGATTTGTATATGTAATTATGAAGATCATTGATAAAATATAAACATCGTTGCATGCAGACTGACCTCAAAGAAAGAGTGATGGGGACTAAGCTTCCACAAGGTTGGGTAAGGGAGGAGGCTAAGTGTGTGGGCCTAGGGGATAATCTAGGGGGCTTACCTCTAAAGGGGATAATAAATTATTATTATTTATTGAAGGCTAATGTGGACATGTGAGTGTTGTCCTAAGTTTCTCTAAAGGGAATGTGTTCTAAGTGGAACTCATACAGCTTCAGGAAGACAAGTGTTGACCTGGGCGCATGCAGTTAAAGTTGAAGAAGCCAACGTTGTTGGGTTCATTTCTCATTCTGTCATCCTCCACCCGAGTTCCCTGGGATCTGGGGCGTCTGAACCCGTTTTGCCTCTGCATCTGCATATGCATTGTGTTCTTTGTCACACACCCTAAAACCTGTGGGAAAATAGACAGGCTGATCCGTGTCTATGGGGAAGTTTGAGTATCCTGTATTTGTCTGAGTCATGTGGTGTCATAGTGGTGGGTTTTTGTGGCAATGCAGTTCATCCGTGAGTCATTTTGTGTCTCCTGAGGAACCCAACACATGGGTGATCTCATTAGTTGTGCCTTTTTTTAGCGTGGGTTGTTATCTCCTGCGGTGCCATGCCCAACTGTTGATGTTTCTATCATCCCTATGTGAATGAGTGTTGAACCATTGTTGTTGTCCTCCTTGTGATGGAATTGAGCTGAAGAATAAGGTTGTCAGGCTTGTGTGCAACACTCTCTCCAGGTGAGAGAGGTGGTTGTGGTTGAAGAGACAGGTTGTCAGGTTTGTGTGCAACACTCTCTCTAGGTGAAAGAGGTGGTTGTGGTTGAAGAGATAGGTTGTCAGGCCTGTGAGCAGCTCTCTCCGGGTGAGAGAGTTTGTTGGGAAGTGTTTTTATCTGAGAGAGAGTCTAGCACTAGCTACGGAGCTCTGAGAATTCTTGATCCACCCTACTTCTGAGACCTGGAGAGGGAGGTGAAGCATTGATGGACTGTTCCAGTGAAGGTGTATACTCACGGGTGGAACATGCATGTGGGGAATGAGAGTCCATGAGTAGTGGGTGTAAGAAGTCTCTTAGAGAGAATCCTTTCAGTTTCTCTGGGTAGTTTTCCTCTAACCTCAACCTAGTATAAGATTCCCTTGTCCTGGGTGGAGCTTGGTCCCAGCTCGGGGGTGACCCACTGCTGAGCATGATGAGCAACGTGGTCGAAGGATGGGAGGTTTGTAGAAGGTATGCACGTAGTTGGTGGAGTTACTACAGTTTCAAAGATAAGTATCATTATGTGTTTAATTTCAATTGAAATGCATGTCTATGATGCTTGTAATATTATCATGTATTTGGCTACAATGATATTATTGTTAATTCTATTTAAGTCTGTATGATGGCAGTAACTCTATGTTAAATGTGTTAATTTGATTTAATGCATGATATATATATCCATGATAATGTTCCACGTAGTAGCGTTGCTTGGCCTATTGGTGGTTGAGGATGTTAAAAAATGGTATCAGAGCTTTAAAGGATAAGTTAAGGTTGTATTGGTAGCATTTCTTTGCCTGTTGGTGGTTGAGGATGTTATAATATGGTATTAAAGCATGGTTTTCAACACTGAGCCTTGATGAGCCATGTTAGTGGAAAATGAAGCAAAAATTTTGGAAAAAACTGTTGTCAAAGTAAACAAAATTTGAGTTCAGACCCATGGTTTCAACGCGGAGCCTAGATATGCTAGATAAGTGGTCATTGGACCCGAAGTTTCAGGTGGAAATTGTGTTAATAGGAACCAATTTCGAACCTCAGAACCTTCCTGAGTGCCAAGAAGTTACCTTGGTCATGTTACGAAGCTCAGGAGGAGTAGTGGTGTTGTAAAACCATGACATAAGTGGTATTGGGCCATAGAGTTATGTGGACCTTAGGATATGTTCGGGAGAAGGAGAATACTTCACGACCGTCAGATCTGGTAGTGTTGTGAGGCAGTTAGCCGTGAATTACTTTGGAAATCCGTAGAGTAACAGAGTTTGTTCTTCATCGTAGGATCTGTTTGCAAGGAAGGGAAATCCCTTACGACCGTCACATCTGGGGAAGGTGTAGGGGATTTAAACAGGAATGCCTTTAGACTTCACGACAATAGTGAAGTTTGATGCCAGAAACAAGAGGAGGTTCGAAACCCGAAGCTTTGAAGTGGATCTACACCGTAGATCTGGAGAGGAGAGCTCGATCATTGGATCAACCAATGTCGAAAGGTCAAATGTAGTAGTGAAGGGAAAAAGATCCCGAAGAGCTGAAGTAGTGAGTCATGATGACATCACTTGGTTTGACGTGGACACATGGATTTTGTTCCATGTATAAGTGGGTTTTGAACTCGTAGAAGTTTAAATTCCATATGGAACGCGATGTGTGACACCCATTTGATTGGGCCATGAGTCAGCTGCTAGTATTCCACCATGTGGCACTCCATATGAGCATGGTTAGTGGGACCCAAGGTTACATAACGAAGTTAAAGGTTAGAGGACCCACAATGGCATTGATCAAGATACATCAAGATCAATGGACAAGAGGCATTATGGGGACCCAAGTTCCATGGGATTTAATTCTCCAAGGTGGTCCCACAATCCAAACTGCGGTTTCATCAAGAGGTTACGTGGGGTTACGTGTTAGTGTCAGAATAATTGTGGAATGGAAGGCAGGTTACTCTAAAACCACCATTGCATGCCCCTGCAATTGGAAAACGTTAAGTGATGGGATATAATGAAGTCACCAAAGGTGATTGGGAATATTTAGAGATTAACAATTCAGATGTGTGGATGCGAGATCCTCAGAAGCTCAGAAGTCCCGAAGAACCAAAGTCCTGGAACTGAGACACCTGAGGTTCCATAGTAAGTGTCAGCCGTCGGATTTTGAGTAGACGTGGGCGATTGATCCACCCTACTTCGCGGATTTGGTAATCTGGAACTCCGAGAGATTGTTGTGTGGTGATTTGAAAACTTCCAAAGTCGAAGGTCCGAGTAAGCACCTAGTGATCTAGTGCTTGGTAATGGACCATGATCACATGGATTAGGGACTGAGAGAAAGGCTCTAGTGCCCGAAAATGATTACAGAGTAGAGAATATCTCGGAAAGAAAATGAAATATGAACGTTTTCTTAAATCATATTGGTTTGAATGAGTAAACTGGTGAAGTATTGAATAAGTTTCAATTGTTTCTCTTCATTGAGTTTTCGAGTGAAAGCAGTGCACATTGTCTGCAAGGAGTGTGTTGACATAGGTAAGTTAACCTTAGATAATCTCGAGAGAGATACCATTGAACCTTCATCAGTATAAGTGCAAGGAGTGCACAGGAACAACCCTGTGTTGAGTTCAAAGAGAGATAGAGTCACTGAGAACTCTTCAGGGCTCTGCCAGGCGGGCATCGAGCGAGTGAAAGTATGCATAGAGAGAAATATATGTCGATTTCAAGGAGAAGATTATAATAGGAAGATACTCACAGAGCTGTTGAATACTTTGTAGAAAACACTAAACAAGGTGTGCTTTGAGAAGAAGGTTGCTAGGAGGGCACGAATTTTTCTTATGAAAGGAAACAAAAGGGCTGAGACCTTTAGGAGACTGAGTAAATAAAAAATATTAGAATAGATAACCCAAGGAGTGCATGGGAAAGGAACTCATTCTATGTCCTAAAGCTCAAAAGAGATAATGCTTATGAGAGCGAAGACAATATCCAAGAGGCAGACTCGCAAGAGAAAAATTAAAGGCTGAAACCTTTGAATATCCACAAACTCTTCTAAGTCATAAGATATCAGAAGCTCAGGAGAGAGGGAAACAATGTTCATTGGGTAATAGTGAAAAATTTCCTTCATTATGGAAGAAAGGAAAAGTTTGATATTTGATAATTCTGAAGTCCGGAATTCCGAAACGACCCCTGTCGTCAATCTGGGAGAGGGATACCTGAACTGTTGGAGGTAGATCTTCGTCATCTGTTTAGAAGAAATGTCAAGATTGTGAGATCGAAAATCACCTCGCATTGTGGGGATAGAAGGTACTCAAGATTTACAAAGTCGAGGGTGGGCTGCAATCCAAACCATGGTTTTGGAGAAAGGACGCCTGGAGGCTCAAGGTGAATTTCGGGAAGAAAATTAGTTTGGTCTCAAACCACCTTTGAGCATGCACGCAATCACTTGTTTGCATGAGGTCACCACCCAAGGTTACCTCTATGGAGGAGCCAAGGAAAAAGGCGAGAGTGGACTTGTTAAAGTCCCGAAGTCCCGAACTGATTTGGGATCGTCCATCGTCAAGGAGGACAAGTGGCGTAAGATCCACAACTTCGGAAGTTTGTGGAGAAGGAGGAGGAGAAACAACCAAAGTAAATATTGGTCGTTGATCTGAAAGTGGAAATGTGTCACCAAATATGTAACTCTGGGTACAGAGCACTCTGGAGGAAAGCCGAGGGAGAAAGCATCAAATTCCCGATGGAGATATCCATCGTTCATCGAGGAAGAGGTCAAAGGACCATTGATATGGTCTTGGTTAAAAAGAGATGAATTCCCGAAGAGAACTAGGGTTGTTGATTTGGAGAGGATGCATGGTAGAAGATCTGTCACTCCAAGAAAATTCACTCCAAAGATTTGTGTGTGTGGAGACGTGAGAACTCTCGAAGTCCAGAGAGTCGGATTTCATCAGAACCGTTCGATTGTTGAGGAAAGGTGTCAATATATCTTCCACTTCGGAAGATTGTCATAAGGGGAAAAATAGATAGTTGAGAGTTGAAACTCCCTAGGGCTGGAGATCCAAAATCAATCATAGCCTTTGACTTGGAAGGGAGCTACGTGTCGAAAAATCATGTACATATGGGATCACGTGTGGAGGGAGGATAGATATAAGTCATTGATCGTGGATCATCGCCAGGGGATTGGAGATCGACAGACAAGATGGATTGCGGGGCTGGATTGCAGGGCTAGAACTTACTCGGATGTTAATAACTCTTGCTCGCACCCGCAATCACACACTTATGTGAGGTCATATCCCACGGTCTTATGACGAAAAGGGATAATGAAAAAGGGACTAGTGCCTGAAGCTTGGAGGTTTGGAAGAACGAGGGAATAGCCCACGGGTCTGTCAGGACCTATTCCTAAAGGAGAAAAGGGGGTCTGTGTATAATTGTTTTGGGTTTAATCATGAGCCTGAAGAGTCAATTTGACTCTGAAGAGTTGAATATTCTTTCACCGAGAGGTCAACAGACCCCACTAAGGTAGGGGAACTGCTTCGAAAGTGTTCAGGGAAGAAATAGTCATGTACAATGACTACAATGACAACACAAGAAGATTTAGGAACCCTGGAAGAATTGAATACTTATCGGTTCATCAGGGAAAATTTGCACATGGGTAAGAATTTTCTGCAATATCTGTGGCAGAAAGTATGTTATGGCTAGTTGGGTCAGCCAGAGGAAAGAATGCTTGTGTGTTTGCAAGTGTTGTTGATGATGTTGTTGCATAAGGAGGGAAGCAACAAAGAACTAAAGTGTTGGTTATAAGATTGATAAAAGAAGCATGGAATATTCTATTGCCATCATCCATACAGGTAACATCAAATTTATTAATGGTAGTCATGCATGTATGAGTTTGTATTACTCTTTTTGCATAGTTTTTGAAAGAAAATTTAGGTAAGAATTTCCTCAACCAGAGTTATTTTATAAAATCACATGATTATATTATTGAATGCATACCACTGGATGTGGTAAAGTCTCGAGGTCTGTATTAATTCAAATATTTTTAGCTTCTGACTGCACACAGTGACATATGAGAATGTCATGTTAATTTGGTTATGGGGTACTAACCAAAGAATTAAATATAAGAACTGGTTATAGGAATGAATGCTAGTAAGCTAGTCATGTATGAGACCAGGACATGGTTGGATATGGAAAGGTATGGATATGGAAAGGTTATGAGCCACACAGGTACTAAAAGCATCCTACCTTTAAATAAAACTTGGACTGCAACCTTTTTTCTAACACTAATGAACACCACAGAATTATATTATTGGTGTAGTGTTCGGGTCGAAAAATAAGTCTTCCAATTAATTGGGAAGACAATAGAAAGTGTGTGGAGAATCTGTCAACACATTGGCCATAATTCCAACTCATGAATGGTGAGATATGTGACTAATATAAGGAGAATTATGTAAATCAATACAAGGGTGCATTGAATAAATAGGCATTGAGAGTTGTACTGATGCCTAGTAAGGGAAAGAGTTGCACTCATACATGATGGAATTGTATACTAAAATGCACTTTGTTGAATGCATTTTTTGAGTGCATGTATATATGTTTTTGGCATGGAAATAACTATACTAATGGATAAAATGTTGTTAACTCATGAAGTTCAGAACATTTTAGGAACTTTTAAACATTGCAACAAGAAATTTTCAAGGCAGTTAGTCACAGGAATAGAGACTACAAGAAATTTTATGTTCAGAAAATTGAAATAATAAACTTACTGTTATTGATTATGAACATGCATATGCATAGAATGATGAGTCATTCTTTTTGGTTAAATTGTTTGGTAATTGTGATTGAATTTCTAGGTGTAGGAAATTCTAAGATCATTGCATAAGGTGTTGTACATGTTGAATTATGATGTACATAAAATACTAACAATTTGTTGGTTGTATGCAAGAGGAAACATTACAGGAAAAATGGTATGTAGTTGGGTGCCTATGGAAAAACACAAGGATGGTTGCATGCATAATTTGGTAACAACGAAGAAGAATTATGAAATGGAATTTCTCGTTTTGGGGAAAAAGTTGAGTTCCTTTTTGAACTAAGGTGGTGTTCCTAAATGAATTCTTTTATGTTTTCTCATGATAACTGCATGTGGGTGATGTAGATGTGATGATGTTGATTAAATTTAGAATGTTGATTACAAAGAGTGTCTCGAGAAGATGTTGATTGGAGACCTCTGAGGGCATTTGGAACGCCTCGAGCCACAGTGCTCTGAGACATCTGGTCCGGCCTGTTGTTGAAGCCCAAGGAAATGGAGGTGTAGCAGCCGATGGACTGTGTAACAATGAATGTGTACATTCCTAGGGTGGGACAGGCATGTGGGGAATGAGATACCATTGGTTGGAGTGTTGCTAAGGTTTGGTTGGTTGGAGTGTTGCTGAGGTTTGGTACCTTGGCCTAGACCATGTTGATATGGTAGTCTTCTCAATCAAAAGATAAGTACAATTCTCTGTTTATTGTATGTTGTGTATGTTGTATACAAGTTATAATATTATTAAAATTGTCTGTATACACACACACACACACACACACACACACACACACATATATATATATCATATACTCTTGCATTACCTATATCCTTGAATGTACATAATGTATTTCATATTTCATTTCTTAAGAAATATATATACCTGATGCTAATCATGTAATTGATTGGAATGTAATTCAGGTGGACCAAGAAGGTTTCTTGCAAGTGCATCATGGTGCGCATATTGGACCGAAAGAGCAAAAAACTCTGAAATCGAACCATAGGTCTTGTAAAGGTCCAGTGGACCTAGTACGGTCCTAAGGACCTGACATGGTAGCATGAGGATGCTATGCAGGAAAAATACCCGCATCTTTTTGAAGATTTTGGAAATCTTTCTAATGTTGTGTGAAAGTTGCACTGAGGACAGTGCAAAAATAAGGGGAGGGGATTGTAATATCCCCAAGGACAAGCCCCTATTGTATTTATAAATTGTAAACATGTCTTGTAGGTTGGTGATACAATTTATAATAAGCTAGGAGGATTATTTGCTTATTAGGCTGGAGAACCTAGATGTTAAAGGCCAGGAGCCTGATTTTGTATATGTAATTATGCAGATCAATAATAAAATATAAACATCGTTGCATGCAGACAGACCACGAAGAAAGAGTGATGGGGGACTAAGCTTCCACAAGGTTGGGTAAGGGAGGAGGCTAAGTGTGTGGGCCTAGGGGCTAATCTAGGGGGCTTACATCTAAAGGTGATAATGATATATTAATATTTCTTGAAGGCTAAGGTGGACATGTGAGTGTTGTCCTAAGTTCTTGTAAAGAGAACGTGTGCTAAGAGGAACTCATGTTGCTCTAGGAAGACAAGTGTCGACTTGGGAACATGTAGTTAAAGTTGAAGAAGCCAGCATTGTTGGGTTCACTTCCCATTCTGTCATCCTTTGCCTGAGTTCGTTGGGATCTGGCGAATTTGAACCTATTTTTCCTCTGTGTCTGCATCTGCATTGTGTTCCTTGTCATGCAGCCTGAAATCCGTGGAAAAACCAACAGACTAATCCGTGTCTCTAGGGAATTCAGAGTATCCCATATTTTTTCGATTCATGTGGTGTCGTAACGGTGAGTTGTTGTGGCCATGCAGTTCATCTGTGAGTCGTTTTATGTCTTCTGAGGAACCCGACACCTGGGTAATCACCTTAGTCATGTTGTGTTTTAGCATGGGTTGTTTCCACCTATGGTTACATGCCCATCTATTGATGTTGTTGTCATCTCTGTGTGAATGAGTTTTGAACCATTGTTGTTGTCCTCCTTGTGTGGGAACAGAGTTGAAGAATCAGGTTGTCAAGCCTGTGTGCAACACTCTCTTCAGGTGAGAGAGGTGGTTGTGGTTGAAGAGATAGGTTGGCAGGCCGATGAGCATCTCTCTCCAGGTGAGAGAGTTTTTTGGGAAGTGATTTTCTCCCAGAGTGAGTCCATCACCAGCTATGGAGATCTGAGAATTCCTGATTCGTCCTATTACCGAAACCCGAAGATGGAGGTGAAGCATCGATGGATTGTTCTTGTGAAGGTGTATACTCCTAGGTGGAACAAGCATGTGGGGAATGTGATTCTGTGGGTATAGGGTGTAAGAAGGCTCCTAGAGAGAATCCTTCTGGTTTCTCTGTGTAGGTTTCCTCTAACCTTAGCCTATTCTAGGATTCCCTTTCCCTGGGTGGAGCTTGGTCCCAGCTTGGGGGTGACCCACTGCTGAGCGTGATGAGTAATGTGGTCTAAGGCTGGGAGGTTCGTGGAAGGTATGCACGTAGTTGGTGGAGTTACTACAGTTTCAAAGATAAGTATCATTATGTGTTTAATTTCAATTAAAATGCATGTTTGTGATGCTTGTAATATTATCATGTATTCTGTTTCAATGATATTATTGTTAATTATATATAATTTTGTATGATGGTGGTAACTTTATTTTAAAGGTGTTAATTTGATTTAATGCATGATATATATATGCATGAGAATGTTCTGCATAGTAGCGTTGCTTGACCTGTTGGTGGTTGGGGATGTTACAAAATTGTATCAGATCTTTAAAGGCTTAGTTGAGGTTGTGTTGGTAGCATTGCTTGGACTGTTGGTGGTTGGGGATGTTATAGGACCAAGTTGTGGGAGAGGAAGAAGAGGGTAGAGTGAAAGAGGAGTTCATAGGGGGGTTAGGGAGAGGGAGGAGTAATTCTTGTAGAATACTGAATTCTCAGGGATTACATTGCCAATCTTCGGGGGAGCAAAGCTCGGTGTGTATGGTTCTCTTGATGTTAAGTTTGACTCTGGTCCAAATCAAAATTGGGTCCCGAGGAGTGTTTATGAAGATTTGATGGTTTCATTCTTTCCATATTTCATAGAGAAGGAATCCTAGGAGGAGGATCCAGTATCTATTAACAATAGGATTGGTGAAGGCATTGGATATCCATTGAGTTAAATTTATGACAAGGTTTTCCCTATTCTGGGCAGAAGTGTGGAAGATGAGTGCAGTAGAATCCCATATTTCCGAGGGGAAGATACAAGAGTTAAGGAGTTGTTTCATTGTTTCTTCATTATTCATGTAGAGGAAGAAGTAATTTGGACCAATGAAACCATGTTTGAGGAGGTTTTCCCAAGTGAGGAGTTTACATTTTCTCAAGATCTAGAGAAAGATAGAGACTTTGGGACAAATTTTTTGCGACCATATTTTAAACCAGATGTCTTGAGGTGGGTTATTGTCAGACATTGTGGCCAGTCTGTGGGCCTCTTAGAGTGAAAATCCCACAGTCAATTGATTCCCCCACCTAATTTTGTCATGGCCTTGGTGTATTCATATTTTCGTGTGAGAGAGTTCTTACCAAAGGGGATCCCAATTGGGAATGGGCTAATGGGGGATCCATTCTTCCTTGGGAAACCACATTCACCATATGTCCCTGGGTTTGGGGTGGAGATAATATTAATGGATCCAGATTTGGTCTTGGTTTTTCATAAGGTCACTAAGTTGGTGGAAGTTATCATTCTGAGAGAGAGGTGAGATTTGTTTCCAAGAATCTTCCTAGAAGAGGTTTGATCTACCATTTCTGATTTCGAACAAACAATGGGAGTGAATCAAGTGCTTGTTGGCCAATGTTTCATTCCATATGTGTGAGCCTATTATATTCCCTATGAGTTCGATGAGTCCTTCTCTCTCTATATGTGGGAAAACCATTTTATTCCACAGATGAGCCCAAGGGGTGTTCCCCTCAATTAGTCATCGCCACCAATTTTAAGCGTCGAGGACCGCACTAAGAGATTTAAGATCCCTCATACCTAGGCCACCTTTAAGGTTAGAGAGGAATATCTTGTCCCGTCTTACCAATGCCCACTTATTTTCCTTGGGAGGACCACCCCACAAAAAGTATCTTTGGAGGTTTTCGATTACCTTTAAGACAAATTTAGGGGTAGACAAAGAAGGAAAAAGGTAAAGAGGCATGGATTGGAGGACATATTTGAGGAGAACCAAGCACCCTATTGTATTTAGAGTTATAAATGCCCAATTCTCAAGATTTTTGTGCATTTTAGAGAGCAGATATTCCTAGGTGGAGCACCAATTGTTAAAATTAGTGTGAGGCATTCCCAAGTACTTGGTTTGAAGGGAGATCCATTGGAAGCCCAGGATGTTGGAGATATTAACCTAGACAATAGGGGGAATATTAAAGAAAAAAACTTGAGACTTGGAGATATTGATCGAAGTACTTGAGGCTTTAGAGAAGTCTGAGAGAGTCTTCTTGAGGGATTTGGATTCTTTTGCATAGGGATGAGCCTTTATCATTGTGTCTTCCAAAAAATGTTGATGCATAGTGGGGTGGTCCTCGACATGGAGAAGGAGGCCATAGATATGTTCCACGGCCACTGCTTCTTTGATTATTCATCCTAGTCCTTCTGCTATAAGAATAAAGAGAAAGGGGTAGAGGGGATCTCCTTGTCTAATGCCTCATGAGGGAAAGAAAGGGTGGGAGGGAGAGCCATTGAAAAGGATGGAGAAAAAAGGGGAGGAGAGGAGGGAGAGAACTCATTTGATTGAATAAGCAAAGAAACAAAAGTCTTGCAAGGTATGTCAGATATATTTCCAACTTAGTTTATCAAAGGCTTTGGATAGGTCCAACTTTAGGAGCATGGTAGGGGACTTGGTATGCTTCAGGGAGTGAATGAGATCATGTGCTATGATGATACCATCTATGATTTTACTTCCTTCCACATAGCCATTTTTTTATGGGTAGATGAGGGTGGGTAGTAGGGGTTTAATCTGGTTAGCAATAACCTTGGTTATAATTTTATAGATGAAATTGTAAAGGGCTATGGGGTGAAATTTCTTAGGATCATCACCATTCCCTTCATTGGGATTAAGTGTGAGGAAGGTGGAAATGAGGGAAGGAAGGGAATTGGAGTGAGAATGAGAGTCTTACACCACTTCCTAGACGTCCCATTTGATTGTTGACCAACATGCCTCAAAGAAGTCTATGGTGAAGCCATCAAGACCAGGAGATTTATTTTTGGGCATGTTGAAAACAACCTGCTCTACTTCCTCGAGAGAAGTAGCGTGCATGAGGACCTTGTTATACTTAGGTGAGACTAAATTTGGAATGTGTTGATCAATATTCTAAATGGTGGTTCTGAAATCCTATTACGGCTCATAAAGGAGATTATGGAAGTAGGAGATGAGTTCCCTTTTTATCTCCTTATGCTCAGTGAGTTTGTTGCCGTTCGCATATTTTTATTTGGTGATTTGGTTGTCTTGGCTATGTTGTATGATGGATTGGTGGAAACAATTCGTGTTTTTTTCCCCTTCCTTTAACCAACAAACTAGATAATTTTTCTTCCAAATGATTTCTTCCTGGGAGTCTCTTTCATGAAGTCGAGTTTGGAGATTTTCTTCATCTTGGACAAGTTGATCCATTTTTCCATTTTGAATCAATGTCTGTTGGATGTGTTCTATTTTCTTTAGGATTTGTTGTTTGTCCTGAAAGATGTTGTCAAACTCTTCCTTGTTCCAAATCTTAAGTTGTTGTTTTATAAATTTGAGCTTCTATTGGAATTTGTGCATTACCAAATGGGAGGAGGAGGAATAATCAGTCCACCAATTAGATATGTGCTCTTGGAATCTAGCATGATTTAAAAAAAAAAAAAATAACCAAAATGGATGGTTATTGGGGCTCCCATGAATGTGAAGGTTTAGCTGAATCGACAAATGGTATGAACTCCCTTGAGGGAGGATGGTGGTTGAAGGGTGGAGATCATAGAACAAGAGGGACTCAAAGACTAGAAAGCGGTCAAGACGAGATGTAATTTTCTACAATCCGCATCGGAGATTGTTCCAAGTGAAGGATCCATTTGGGGTTTCAAGGTCAATGAGGTTGAGGGAGAAGATGGTGTCCAAGAAAACTTGTGAATCTTTCTCGAGCCGTCTGATGCCTCCCTGTTTCTCTAGGAGGGAGCTGATAGAGTTGAATTCTCCCCCAATAATCCAATGGTTTGTAGATATAAGGGGAGGTAGGATCTTAGGAGAGGTGAGGAAGTGAAGTTTATCAAGAAGAAGGTTGGGGCCATAGACATTGGTAAGGGTTCCTGAGAGGGAAGAATCAGTGAACTGAAAAAGAGTTGAGAGCGAGTGCTTAGTGGAGAAGAAGTTAGAGAGGTGGATTTTAGAGGGGTTCCATAGGTGGGTCATTCCTCTGATGACACCTTGGGTATACAAAGTGATATAAAGAGAGCCAACCCAAATTCGATATGAGAGAGTTTGAAGGAGGTGATGCAAGCATTTGGTTTCATGGATCATGAAAATAGTGGGTTTTTTAGAAAGGATTCATTTCTTGAGAAGTCGATGTTTGGTCTTCCCATTTAGGCCTCTTATATTCTACGAAATAACTTTCATGAGGAATGTGGGTGGTTGGTTTGGAACTTATCTGTCATAAGGGAAATTCTTCCCGAGTTTACCAAGAATTCTCCCAAATATTTGATGAGTTGCTTATTAGATCTCCTTCATGTTTCTTTTCCCTCTTTGGTGTTTTTGGAAGTAGAAGAGGGGGAGAGATTGATACCAAGCGAGGGGTTTGGGTTCATACATTTTTCCTTCATATCTTTGAGGAAGTGATTTCAGACCAACACATCCTTGAGGAGCTAAAATTTATTTTCCAAAATGGATTTTGGATCATGTTGTTTGTAGGTAGAAACAATGGAATTGAGGTCTAGATCTCCCAAATCCATATTCTCACCATCATCTGAGTCTAATTTTTTGGGTGGTTCCTCCTACATTTCAATGTCACCCGCTCAGTGGTTATTGTGTGTTGGATCCAACATTTTCCTGCACTTTGTTTATCCTCCTATGAGAGTTCTACATTTGGATCTCTTCTTTGACCTTGGTCCATGCCTATTTGTATTTGATTACCTCAATCATCAGGTGGGAGGGTGGTGAAGGAGTTATTAGTGGAAAAATTCTTCTTGGGTGGAGGGGGATTGAGATTCCATTTTGATTTTTTCCAGTAGGTGACATGCATGAATCCTTCAACATCCTGGGTAGGGAGGGTGGGGGTTGGGATTTGGGTTTCAGAGGGAAGTCTTAGAAGTGATGGTCGTGGGCATGACATTGATGACAATGAAAGGGGATGTGTTCATAGTCGAGTGTTTGGATCCAGTCAATCTCATGGTAAACCGAGGTAATGGATTTTGAGAGGGATTTAGTAAGATCCATATAAACATAGATTCAAACATAAGAGGTGTATTGGCCAGTTTTTGTGGCTTCTAAATATTTGACGAATGAACATATGGCGTTGTCGATGCCTTCCAGAATTTCCACATCCCATAATTTATGCGGTAGAGAATATAGACTTATCCAAACAAGGACCATCGTGAAATCCTCTTTCTCAAGGCTGAATCATTCGGTCCAGGGGATAAAGTGTAGTCATCCAGAGTCGAATAAGTATCGCCCACCTTCAAAGAATTTGTCACACTCCTCTAGGTTAGAGAAGATGGTTGTGAAGAACCCTTTAGATCCTAGTTTGAGGTCACTTTGTCCATTTTTCTTCAAGGTTGTTTTGATCCACCAGTTGAGGGCCTCCTTCGTTGGCCAAATGCCCATAGAATTTCCTGGGAAGGAATGATATTGCATATGTTGGATGAAGGGTGCTATGCTGTCAGTTTTCACCTCATAAGTAGGGTTTTCAGAGGATTTTGGTAGGCATCCATAGGTGACGATGGGATGGATGGCTTGGGTATGAGGCGAGGTTTCTTATCGGTCGAGCAGGAGGGAGCGAGATGCATTTCCTTTCTCATGGTGAATCACCCATCAATGGTTTTTTCTTTATCTAGTATCATAGAGGGGTTGTTGTCGTGGCCATTGCACCGAACCACAATGATGTGACTATAGGAGGATTCAAACTCCCCCCTCCAGCCAAATCCATGGAGGAGAAGGAAGAGGGAGGGTTCTAGGGTTTTCAGTCCAGGGTTTTTGCACAATGCTTTAAGTCTCGTATAATACTTTGTTAAAATTTAATATGGTTTATTAAAATTTAGTACTTTATTAAACTTTAATAATGTATTCCCTGGTTGGGGTGCCACATCGTCAGCACGAAAATCCCTGACTTAATGGCGTCTTCCACCACCCTCACACCCATTTCTTGTGGGGGGGAAACATTCAAATCACATTAGAGTAGGATTGACAGCTCCCTCATGTAGGTTTAATGAATCCTTTATTGCACCAAGACTGGCGGATGACAATGGGCACATGAGGCATTCTCAAGGAAATTTCATCTCCTTTAGCGCCCCTCCACTTCCTCTGGGTATGTTATGGATATTTCCATTCGACTCAGATATTGTATTTTTTTTTCTTCTGACGTTTTCCTCGCTCGGCGAATTCTCAGGCTGCCAAAAGTCTATTTTATCTCCACCTCCATGCCACAAGAGCGTGGTAAACCCAAGAGAGGGCCCTCCTGGTACATCTATGCTTCTAGGCAACATATAATTCGTAGACTCATCTAGGCATCTTTGACTTCTCTGATTTGTCAGGATGGGGGCATGAAGAGCCTCCAATGGCCATTGTAGAAGAAGAGATTCCAACAGATCCAATTAGTGTTTCTCTAGAATCCCTTTTGTATACTCTTCCAGACCCCCATGACTCACCTAACACTATATATTTCGTCCCTATTGTAGCTTGTACCTCAGACTGGGTGACTTTCATAAGTAAGGAAGAGGTCCCATCGGTTGAATACCCAATGGAGACTCCACCACCCTCCTCAACTCCATAACGGGATTCACATGCCACTTGTCTCCTCATGCGAGAACATCTGGAACTCATCTTTGATATGCACAGGGATATGTCGGAACAACTACACAAGCATACCCTGCTCAACATCCGAATCTACATTATGCATGATGCGTTGTTGATTTCATAGAGCTAGCAATAGTGTCCAACGTGTGCACAACTGTAAGTTTTCACTCCTCATGGGGGAACTCATGTCCGCATCGGTTTCACTGGTTCTTCCAATGCTTAGTCCTTTCCTCTTAGCTCTATGCACTTTTTTTTGGAAGAATACAGTTGAAGTTTACATTTTCCTTTTCAGAATTATCTCCTCATGCTTAGACACTCTAGACATTACAATCTGCTTCCACCTGCTCTGTTTTCAATTTGTTTGCGGAACATGTGACGTTTTTTTTTCCATGATCTAGATAGAACAACATGTCGCTACCTGTTTGCTTTCCACTTATCTGACAACAGATTTTTGAGGCAGTAAATCTTTTTTATTTACAAAATAAAAACTTTAATAATGTATTAAATTTTATTATACTTTATTATTAAACTATATGAAAATTCTTATTATTACTGTTACTTCTTTAATTAGACCATCCAAATTTTGTAAACATGTTTTATTTCAAGTATAGTTAATTTTAGTTTTAAAGTTTTTAGTAACCTAATTATTCTTGAAATTTTTTATTTTAAAAAATTCATAATGATGATAATCACTGTTTATTTATTGATTATATTTTCTAAGTGAATAAATAACATCTTTAATACTTTTGATTTCATTATATTTAGTATATAATAATTAAAAAACAAAAATATTAATAAATCTTAAAATAAAAATAATTAATTCAATTATATTGATTAAACACCATCTTGTTGAAAAAAAAATACCTTAAATATTAAAATTCACTAAAGAGAAAATGTGAAACTCTTTTAAATCT
Source organism: Picea engelmannii (assembly GCA_009831015.1). Lineage (NCBI taxonomy): Eukaryota > Viridiplantae > Streptophyta > Pinopsida > Pinales > Pinaceae > Picea > Picea engelmannii. Next base: position 132,853 of record ML827620.1, on the reverse strand, counting down.
CATGATCAAACACAATAATATTATTATACTAGTACAACGACATTTAGGTAAAAGTGGTTGATACACCTATCTCCATCATTATTTTTAAAAGATGGATAATGACAATAATGTACATATATCACTTTTACTTAAATGTAATTGTAATAGTAAATAAATTTATTAAACATTAAATATAAATAATTAAAATCTATTGAATTTATTAATTTATTAATTTTAGTAATTTAGTAATTTAGTAATTTATTCAACTTTATTAATTATCAAACTTTAGAAATTTATTGAATTTTATTATTTATTAAACTTAAAATATATTAATTAAGAATCTTTAATATAGTTTATTAAAATTTATTATTTTATTAAACTTTAATAACTTATTAAATTTTATTATACTTTATTATTTATGAAAATTCTTATTATTACTATTAGTTATTTAATAAGAATTTGTAAAAATGTTTTATTTGAATTATAATATTTTAGTTTTCAAGTTTTTAGTAACTTAATTATTTTTGAAATCTTTTAATTAAACAAAAATTATAATGATGATGATCACTATTTAAGTGAATAAATAACATTTTAAATATTTTTTTTCAATATATTTAAATATAAAATGATATAAAAACAAAAAATATAAATCTCACAATCTAATAATAGAAAATAATCAATTCAATTTTATTGATTAAACATTTTCTTATTTAAAAAAAAAAACATACTCATAAAACCATACAACAACATTATAACTGATAAAAAGTAATGCAAATAGTTACCCATTTTTAATGCATAAATTAAAGAAATACCATCTTATTAAAAAAAATACCTCATAAGATCATACAACCACATTATTAAAAACAAAAAGTTATGCAAATAGTTACTCATTTCTAATGCATAAAAAAAAGACCTCATAAGATCATACAACCACATTATTAAAAACAAAAAGTTATGCAAATAGTTACTCATTTCTAATGCATTATGCATATAGTTACTCATTTCTAATGCATAAATTAAGGGGAAAAAATACACAAAAGTGAGTATTCAGAATTATAAAAAATTGACTAACTATAAAATTGAGTAGAAGCATAAAAGAGAAAATGCCAAACTCTTTCAAATCTTATAATCAAATACGTTCATATTATTATATAATATTTTTCAACAATTTTTAATAAATATTTATACATTATCAATCAATTGAATTATCATTTCATGTAAATATTTGTAATACAATCTCAGTGGATTTAATGGTTAAAAATATGTGCTTCCTTCTAAAAAATTACATGTTCAAATTCAAAGGAGATAGATTATGTGTACCTTAGTTAACTTAAAAATAGATTATCATTAATATATGAAAAAATTTAACAATTCTTAATAATTACTTATACACATCCATTATCCACAAATTGAATTATCACTTCATGAAAACACCTATAGGCTAAGTAACCACATTCATCCCTACCCCCTCTGTGTCGCATGTCCAATGAATCTAACATGATTCATTGTGACACATGTCCAATATGTGTGAGGGTCATGTCATGTACATGTGACACGTAAATAAAACGTACTCGACACCAACTAAAACCGTGTCATGAAATCCTGACACGTGTCTCGCAGAAAGGAAGCCCGTGGACCCTCAAAACCAATTTTAAAGTTGTTTTTCTCTCATTTTACAAACAGGTTGGAGGAGCAAGAAAGGCTAGAGAGTAGCAAAGGGCTTTGGTAGAGTGTGAGAAGGGATTCCAAGTGCCAAGCAAGTGGATTTGTCCACCATTCTTCAAGTTTTTTTCTACAACAGCAGTCCAATAACTTTGCTACAACAGTCATGGCTCAATCATCAAGGGTAGCTGGAAGAGGGAAAAAGAAAGGGAGGGATTTTCCCACTAATGTTGTCCCTCCTCCTTCATTTTAAACAGGGTCAGATAGTGTTGCATCTACTAGAAGTGGGGCTGCAACAACAAGTTCAGAGGTTGAAAAACGTGTTGTTTTAGCAAGGCAGCAAGCTCAAGAATCAAAGTATCCATTGTGGAAGTATGTCACAAGACATCAAGGGCCTGGGTCCAAGTTAAAGGAGGGAGGTAATATTCTTTGTACATGTAGTTTTTGCAAATCTCAATTTACAAGCACCTACTTCCGTGTAAAGGGCCATTTGTTGGGCACACCTTGTGGACTTGGAGCATGTTAAGGAGTGGGTGCATCCAAACGAAGAGAAATCGAAAGAGAGGCCAATGTTGGCGAGGGGATTGTGGCAGCGACATCTAGGAAAACCAAGAATGAGGATCCTCTTCCATTCTTGAAGAACCCGTCTACCAAACACCCAATTGGGGGTGAGACTGCAATAACAAGAAAGATGCATGTAATGGGTCCAATGGACAAGATACTTCAGCAAGAGAGACAAGATGAGTTGGATCTTACCATTGGGTTTTTTTTTCTATCTCAACTTCATCTCATTTAATGTTGCATGGTCTCCTTTTATTATTGAGATGTGTCGAGGCCTAACTCAAGGGGCTTAAACAGGTTACATGCCTCCTGGTTCAGAGAGGCTAAGAACCACATTGTTGGTTAAGGCAAAGAGGCAGGTGGAGAAAATGCTAAAGCCTATTAAAGCAACGTGGCCCTCATCTGGTGTTAGTATCGTTTCATATGGATGGAGAGATGCATCACGCCATCCACTCATAAACTTCATGGTGTCTTCCTTGAATGGACTAGTTTTATTGAAAGCGATGGATGCTCTTGGAAAATACAAGGATGCACACTATATGGGTGAATTGTTTATTAAATTTATTGAAGATGTACGTGTTGATTCTTGTGTGCAAATTATTACAGATAATGCACCTATTTGCAAGGTTGCTGGTATGGTTGTGGAAGCTAAATATCCACAAATATTTTGGACACCTTGCATTGTTCATTCCTTGAATATAGCACTTAAATCCATTGCTTCGGGTGTGACATGGATCAGAAGTCTTATTGAGGATGCACGTCATATCCACAATTTTGTACAAAACCATACCAATGCCCTCACAATCTATAAGAAGTACAAAAAGTTATCATTGTTGAAGGTTGGAGACACATAGTTTGCCTCATCATTCATCATGCTTAAGAGGTTGAGGGAGGTCAAGGCCGCTCTTGGGTCCATGGTTATTTCAGAGTTTTGGTCTTTTTGGAGAAAGATGGATCAATCTTCTTCAAAAAAGGTCAAGGATATAGTGTTAGATGATGCTTGGTGGGAGAGGGTAGATCTTACCATTAAGGTAATGGAGCCTATCATCTCTTTGTTACGATTTGCAAACACAGACAAACCCATCCTAGGAGAGGTTTATGAGGGGTGGGATTCCATGATTGAGTCCATGAGGACCATTATTTTACATAATGAGTCCCCTGAGTATGGGACACTGACAGAGATCTTTTTCACCACCATACAGGATATTCTTATTAGTAGGTGGAATAATAATTGCACACCTCTACATTTCTTGACTCACTCATTGAATCCCAAATACTACAACACTGAGTGGCTCAGGGGTGGGACTTCACGCAAATTCTCACCTCACATGGATCATGAGCTTTAAGAAGGGAGGAAGGAAGCATTTAGATGGATATATCAGGATAGAGCGTCCTTTGATGAGGTGGAGGAAAGCTTTATAGATTTTTCCACTGCCAGCAGGAGATTTTCTAGCTATGATGTGCTCAGAGACAGGGGGGATAAGAATCCCCATGCTCGGTGGGCAACTCATGGGGAAACATGCACTCTTCTACAGGAGTTAACCATGAGGATCATTTCTCAGGTTACTTCATCCTCTTGTTGTGAGAGGAATTGGAGCACATATGGGAATTTGTACAGTTTGAAGAAGAGCAAGCTTGAGCAATCCAGGGCAGAGTCAATGGTGTATGTGCACACCAACCTTCGTCTTATTTATAGGCAAAGGGAGGAGTGGTTGAAGGGAAAGACAAATATGTGGGATGTCTTTCTTGATGATATAGGTTTGGACGACACTCTTGAGTTGGCATTGGCCAACATAGATCTTAATGAACCAGTGCTAGAGCTGGTCACTTTTGAGGATGATATTCCTCTTGAGGGGTCATCCTCCACAACAGCAGATCTAGTTCCACAGATTGGATTGGATGATCATATAGAGAAGCTGGAGATTGGAGGAGAGAGGAGTGGGGACGACATTGATTTTGATGATGATGAGTATGACATGGAGCCATATGACTACTGACCAATGACCAGTGACAGTCTTGTGCTATGGGATTCTTCCATCTACGGTTCTAGTATCTTGTTCTACCTTATTTTTTATTTTCTACTGGCATTCTCACCTATAGTAGCCTATGGCTGTAGCCTGTAGCAGTGACTCAGGAGTTGGTGTCTATGTAACACATTTTGATTTTGATGACTTAATGAGAAAAGTGAAGTTTATGGTTTCAATTTCTTGTGTGTTTCAAATTTCAATGTTTATCATTATGATTTTAATATTTATCAATTATCATGATTCATGATTTATGTTAGAACTTAGAACTTAGTACCTAGTTGTATCATTGTATGATTCAAGATTGAATAATGAATTTGTAATATCATATGAATCATCATCATCATTCATGTAAAATTTAAATATTTACAATTTTATTAATTTTGTATGTATAATTCATAATTTAATATATATATATATATATATAACGTGTCCTCCGTGTCCTATTTCCTGTTTCCGGAAATCGCTTTGCCACACTCTTATTTCTGTGCTCCTCCCTGTCCCGTGTCCACAGGTCTGGTGACTTAGCCTATAGGGCTATCTTTCAGATAAAGAAAAAACAAAAAATAAAACATTATAACTCAAAGAGTAACATATTATAACTCAAATAATGTGCATGCAATTTACTGAACATGAAATTAATTTTCTCTTCTTTTGGCATAGGTGTTTGTTGGACTGCATGCGTTTATCATTAGGGTTAAGGTTTGGGAGAGAGAATTTTTACTCTTTAAATAAAGAGTTTAAGAAAAAATCGCACCATTTTCATCTAGTTACCAATCTAAAGTTTAATGTGCGACTATCATAGAGAATAATATAATCATACTTCTTCTGTAACAAACTGTAATACATGGCAAATACATTAACTTGTAACAATTATTATAATTTGTCTACAAATCTACCAGTGTACATCTACTAGTGTACGAAGTCTGTGATGCAACTCTTTCTTGGTCTTCCAACATGTAAAGATGTGAAATTTCTTTGTTTCATCCAGGATCATGCTTACAAGTATCTTTAAATCATTGCATTTCAATCTTTGGATTATATTTGATCGGTTCATCTCCTATTTATGTGTTTCCTTCTGCACTTGTTTCCTTCCAGGATTTGCAATTATGTGCCCTTGCCATGGATGGGATGTAAATTTGATGGAGCTTAATCATCAAGGTTGAATGCGGTTTAAAACAATAAACACA
>ML827620.1:105714-126799 GCA_009831015.1 Picea engelmannii | reverse complement strand
AAACCTTTGAATTGTTAAATACCTCTCGATGGTTTCCCATTTAATCAAATTCTGTGCACTCTTGGCATGGCCAGGAGCTGAAAAGTAACCAAACTCCAGGCACAAGCGTTATTAATTTTTTAAACCTTTGAATTGTTAAATACATAAAAATTGTTGATGCTAAAAGTTAGTGTTGGTTTTTCCAGCCCTCTCTCTGGGCTTGTATTTGTAAAAATATGGTAATTCGTTAATCTATTAGGTAAAAATGAAAAAGTTAAGAGCTTGTATTTGTAAAAATATGCTAACTTCTTAATGTATTAAGTAAAAAATGAAAAAGTAAACAGCTTGCATTTATAAAACTCTCAAGGATAGACGGGGCAGAGAAAATGTTATGTGGCAATTGATAAATGATAGCAGTAATTGGTTAATTCTATTAAGTAAAAGTGAAAAATAAACCTATTATTAATTTTTAGTGATAAGATTAGGGTTTTTAATTAAAAGGAACGATTAATTCACTCATTTTTAATAGGGGACACTTATTACTTAATAACCTTCTACAAAACAATCACCTAAGGTGTAATCTCCCTCTTTAATATAGGAAACATTTAAGAGAATTAAAATTTGGATTCACTATCTACCTTACTAGATCAATTACTTCCCCTTGTAGTCACCTATGACAAGCTTAGGAAAGACCACTAAGGATGCAAATTCACATTATGTAGCTAGGTAAAACAATTGTGGATCAAACTTCTATCTTGAAAACTAACATATAAGACTTTCTCCTAATATGAAACTCTAGCAAGAAGGAATTACTCTTAGTAACATGGAAACTATGCTAAAATCCCATGTTACATATACACCCATTGACCCAAGTGTGCGGGGATATTTCAACACTTATATCAGCTTGACTTATATTCTTGACTCTTATGTTAGATGAAATTTCCTACCAAACACATCATATTACTATTAAACTTTTCACTGTTTATTCAATTCCTAGTATCATGTAATCCTAGTATCATTTTGGTGGTCTAGGAGAATTTACTCTTCAATTCTACAACAAGAAGTGTTAGTTTTCTATAAATGAAAATATTCTAGTTTTTATTTTAAAAGTTGTTGATTACTCAAGAGTAACAAAGTTAAAGTTGATGATGTTTTGAAACTCAAAAATACTAAATAAAATAAAGAAATTCACAAATGTAATTGCACATTTATAATTTTCTTCCAAGTGAAAAACACAATTCCTCAAAGTATCTACATTTAAAAACAAGAAAAGATCCTATCAAATATTTTTAATACAATTCAAATTTCTTTAATACCCCTTAACAACATAGTCTAGCAAGGACAAGTAGCTAGAAATACCATTTTAAATATGCTCGATTATCTAACCAAAATGACACAAACAAATCTTTTTGTAATTTAAATTTGAAAACTTGAAAATCAGTAAATGAAATTGTACAAATTGTGACAACTAATCTAGTTCTTTAAACATAAGGTAGCACTCCCACCTCTAAAAGAAAACCATGAAATCTGGATATGGAATCAAGAAAAACAAAAAAATATATCCCGTACAAACATGTGTACTCGTTGTAGAAGGACAACTAGTGCATAAATTAACGCATGTGTTTTGCTAACACAAAACCAAAAAAAAAAAAAAAAGAGTGTGTGTAAATATCACCATTAAGCACCACACGCATATCCTTTGCGAGGGAAAGAAAATGAATAGAATTGAAAACAATAGAAACTTTCCTAACATGGAGTTTACTTATATAACACAAATACTTATATCTATGGGATAAACCTGTTAGAGGCAAAGTATACGAACCAAAAAGGAAAAAATTCAATAATTTTTTTAATGGAGTCACTAATTTTGTTGTAGAGATTTTTCTTTATTTCTAAATTATAATCTTCCTTATGAGTGGGTTGAAATCTCACCATACATATTCCTTATGAGTGTGCTGAAATCTCACTATACATAGTGAACATAACATTATCTATCTTTTCTCATATAATTTCTTATGATTAAAAATAAAAAAGAAAGAAAGAGAGGAACATACTTTTTATATGTGGTTGAGGCTTGATTAAAGTGAGCAAACTGATCAATAGAAACTTCAACACCAATTTCCTTAAAATATCTACACAAAGTCAAACATACATAACCTTTCCAACTTTAACATGTGCATTTCAAGAAATTGTAAGACACTAGATATACATTAATTTCACAATAAGTAATCCACAATTGATTATTAATAAGAATGCATAATAATAATAATAAAAGGAAGTTGGGAGGGAAAGAAGGTAGATCTATATTAATAAATAAAGATGTATACAATAATGGTATATTACTTGATCTTGATGCAAACACCTCCATAACCTAGATCTGGGTCTATCTATCCTTAACCATGTTGACATAACTCCTTCTCAACAAATGGATCTTGATATATCATTATTGTTACTATATCAAGAGAGATATAGAACAACCACTCTTAAGACAAGACCAATTTGGAGAGTCAAAGGTATTTTCTTAAGAAGAAAACGAAGGGTGAGAGGACATAAAAAATGCTTAGATCATTTTCACCATAAAAGGGAGTAATATGTGAATATAAGTGTGTCTTAGTTTCATCAAGATCATCTCATTTATACTAGAATAGAATTGGTTCATACCAATTGGTAAGAGAGATCATGACCCTACACGTGTAGGGCTTAAAAAATATATGCTTGAGACTTTCACCTACATAATGTTTTGGGACATTCAAATTCAACCAAACGGAAAGCCTAGTCGAAGTGAATTGACCTATGATTAAAGAAATCAATTAAAAGACAGATTCGGTGGCCAACAGTGAAGGGAAACCTTCTCCAAATTAGAATTGGTGACCGACAGCTGAGAAAAAACTCTAAGGGGTGAATTTGATCACCAACAATGTAAGAAAATGTTTTGGGATGAACATGGGTAACCGAAAGCGTAGAAAAAATTATAGACGTTGATTGTAACATTCATGGGAAAAAAACATTTTAGAAGTAGAGTTTGGCATTCAACGACAATAGAAAACATATAGGGAGAAATTGATAGCATACAGAGTGAAAAAAATTGTATATGGATTGTGAGTAGCTACTGACTACTCAAAAAACCCCAAACTTCCATATATAATCCATCTATGATTTACAGGAAAAGGGAAACACCCCAGAAAGTTGATAATGTGCCCAATGACTCCAAAATGAAATTAGAAACGTCCAAATAAATAGCAATGACTCAGGAAAGAGGGTCGTTGATTTGAAACTTATAAATCAATGTATGGGTGTGGTTAAAGAGTTATTAGTCTGGTTTACTAACACCTACGGACCATATTAATATAAAATGAGCTCAAACCAAATGACATGGAGTTCTAATTGCTAAACCATACATATAGAACTACTAAGTTAAAGTGCACACCATTTACCATTCATAATAAAATACAATCACAAAAATAATCACACATCAATGTAGAATTTACCCCAGAAACCCAAACGGGAAAAGAAACATTCTTTTGAGTTCCTTTGACTTCATCCAGACTCTTTATTATTTAGCAATGGGAAAGTTAGAGGCTCTTTGGGTCATTTATATGCTCCTTAGTGACATCTGGGTATCCTCTCTACCTCATTGACATCCAAAGAACGCTTTTCTCATCGTGAGGAAACACAATATAGAGGATTGAATCAATCAAGAGGATAGATAGAAGGTCAAGCATCCCCAACACTTTATCTTCTCTCCAATATGTTTCTCCTTCTTTTTTTTTGTTTCTCTTTTCTCCTGCGTGTAAAAGGTCTTATGAACATCTCATTATTTCCTTTTATACAATAATGTATTTCCCAACTTTGCATAAATTACATACAAAATTTAACATCAATCATGATGCCATCTGGCCCTTCATGCCAACAAGTTGATCTCCTTTGGCATCCATAACCTTAAAAAATTCTTGTGATGATCACTTTAGAGCTTATGATGATAGCCAATTGTTCTTGTTGGATCCAATTCGGATCACACCTCTCCATTCAGAGGATTTTGGTCCCCAAAATCCATTAAGGATAGATGAAGGAACTTGCTTGGAATCAGGTTCCTCTCAGACAACTTAATTTTCCTTGTAGTTTGTCCCTTGAGACCAATTTTCCACATTTATTGTTATCCTCTATGTATTTTCCACTCCTTGTGTTGCATAATTATGTCTTCCTTAAACTCCTTAATACCTTAAGGAGAAAGGTCTTCCACAGTGGGAATAAAATTATGTTCTTCCTCCTCATCCAACATGGAAGGTTCGAAGAAATTCAAATATTCCATGTTCACCACTAAGTTTATCTACATATAAGGTGGAAGTTTTGGCCTAAAGGCATTCTCATTCACTTGTTCAATGATTTCAAATGGTCCATATATAAAGTGCTTGAGTTTCTTTGATGATCCTTCCATTCGTGCATTGCATATATAGAGACGCACCTTGTCTCCAACACATAATTTATGATCCTCCTTGTCTTGGTCGTGTATGGATTTGTACAACTATTATCTCTTCTTTAGTTTCTCTTGAACCCTTAGATGGATATGCTTGATCTTTTCCATGAATGTTGTTTACTTATGTTCTTATCCTTGTAGTCTTGCTTCTTCCTTCTATTTTCCATAAAGGATATCAAATGGTGAAGGAGGTATATAACCAAAACAAGTCTTGAAAGGATACTTATTGGTAATAATGAATTTCTCTATTGTAAGAGTGTTGAATCTAGACTATCTTCTTGTCCCAATTCTTTGGATGTTTGTTGTTGTAACCTCTTGATGCAGGAGCATCGCCTTCAAGGATGACATCGCCCATGTGGAGGCAAACATAAGACATCTCAGCAATGACAGAATTTCAAATCGATCATTAACTCATAATTTAAATGGGTTGTTGAGATATTTTTGTAACAATGTTTTTAAATGTAACTTGTTTGTAAAGTCTCTAATGACTGTAAGAAACTGCATATATGGAGTGTCAAGTCTATCTGGTAGTAATTAACAGTTATTGTAATTGGACAGAGTAGGTGTTAGTTTTAAATGTTTGAAATGGTAGGTTTCAGAACAGGATGAGAGAGCTCATGGAGTTGGTCCTTAGATAGTTTTTCAGTATTGTATTGGAATAGATAAGGATGCATGAGACAAGGATGTAATAGACAGATTAGAACATAATAGAGTAGAAAATATATTGTTTAGTTTTATTTTTCATCAGTAATAGAACATACATAATTGTCCCGAACTTGGACTGTGTTCATTTGACGTATGAATCAATGAATGTTGTATTCTGTATGTTTTTTTTTATTTTCTTCTTGTTCATGTATGAGACTTCGAGAAGGTGATTGTATGAGTATGTAAAGAAACTAATTAAGTTTCAAATGTTTTTCTTCTTAATATTGTATGGAAGGTGTGCATTCCAAATGCGAGGTGTGTGTTGACTGAGTCTCAGAACGACTTATAGAGGGGTTTAGAGAGAATAAAGGAAACTTGAGAATCTAGGTGCAAGGAGTGCACATAATCTAGAAGCGGCCAAGTGTCGAAGAACTAGGAAGGGAAAACACCAGGTTCTTGAGGAGAGTTATTTCAAAGATCTCTTCAAGTCTGAGTTATCCGAGTTCCGAAAAACGCAAGGTGTGCATGGGAGGTCGAATCCTCAAAAGGACAAAGAGTAGGAGGGATAACACTTGCAGAGTGTTCATTAAACCAAAGTGGACTTGTAGAGGAAGGGACAAAGGTTCGAAATCTTTGGAGGTTGAAAATATTCAAAGACTAGAAGCAAAGAAGGTTCTAGAGGAAGAACAGTCGATATTGGAGGAACGAAGAGACAAGGACAGACAATTGTCAGCACATTATAAGTAGCGTGAACCTTAACACTCCGTGTCCAAACGAGATTTAGTCATTTCGGCGTTCAATGGAGCAAAGGTGGAAACTCCTTCAAACTCGCGATACGTGAAATTGTGACGTAATCGTGGTCATTGATCCAGGAGTGATCTGGACCATCGATCGTCCAGAAGGAGATTTCGGCATTTCAGGAGTCAGGGGTTCCAAGGGGAGAACCTTCACAAAGTGTCGAGTCGTGAAGTCTCGACTCAGCAGATGGAGGAACGTGGGTCGTTGATCAAGGGAAAATGAGGATTGTTGATCTAGTGTGGAATAGTTTCACCATTTCGGCGTTCAGGAGACTAAAGGTGTAGGACCTCTTGGTATCACAAGTCGTGAAATCCCGACATACGAAACCCCAACGCGCTCAGAGGATTGGTCCTAGGTCACAGGACAAGGTCACATGGAGAAAACCTAAGAGAGGAGTTAGACCCCGTTAATCCCTATTTCAGGTTTCGAAACTTGAAGGAGTCAGGGGACTCAACAACAGGTCTCACGAGGTTGAGAATTCCAAAGTGGTATTTGGAGTTAAGCTTGCGGTCAAGGGTAGTGGTCGCGTGGAGGTGAAGCTTGCGCTTGGTTCTTGTTCACACAGGGTGGGTTTCATAAAAGGACCTATGGATATTTTTTCATGGAATTCCAGCAGGGAACCAAAGAGCCACTTCGTCTCAAAAGTAAGAAATGATCTGAAGGAGGAGAGGCTAGTAGACCTGCACAAGCCGGGAAGAAGGGGGGGGTTTGCATCAAGTGGTATCAGAGCCAATAAATTGAGTTTGTTTGTAGACAACAGGAAAAAATGAGAAAGAAGGAAATTTGGTATCATTGTTGTATCAAGAAAAACTTGATTTCTATTTGTGGGTGACGCGGTGAAATCATGCCACCAAGAAGGCACAGAGTAGATGCACAAATGGAATAAAAAATGAGGCAACTCTTAATGAGGTTGGACGCCATGGAGACAACACAGAGGAGAGAAGAAGATGATGGATATGTCAGTGAATTTGAGAGGGAAGGAGAAGTAGAATATGAAGAAAATGTAGTAGAGGATGTTGCACAAGATCACTTGATAAAAGTTGTTTCAAAGATAGGATCCAGAGAAAGAATAGAGGTACTTATGTATGAGGGAAATTTATAAGTTGAATAATTATTAGATTGGGTACATGATATGGACAAATAATTTGACTACGAAGACATCGAAGAAGATAATATGGTGAAGCATGCAGTGACAAGAGAAAAAGTTCATGTAGCGTTATGGTGGGATGAACTGCAAGCTGAACACAGGAGAAATGGTAAACGGAAAATTAAAAACCTGGATAGGATGGTAGAGAAACTGAAAGACAAGTTTATCCCATAGGATTACCAGATCAATCTTTATAGAAGATTGCAGAACCTAAAATGGAGGGGTTTATTAGTGAGGGAGTACACTGAAGAATTTTACCGACTGAACATCAGGGCTGGACAGAAGGAGAATGAAGATGAGAAGACATCCAGATATATCAATGGGATGAGATATGAAATTCAATAGGATATCAGCATGATTTCTATCAGTAGAGTTTAGGATGCTTACCAAATGGCCTTGAAATATAAAGAAAAATTGGCCAGGAGGCAAAGCCAACGAAGAAGAGGCGGAAATTCAAGCAGAGGCAAGGGAACCAGCAGAGAGAAGTTCCAAAAGTCGAAACCTAAAGATGACAAACAACATAGTCACCATGAGAAGGGTGGAAGTTCTAAAGAAGGAAGACATGGAGAAAGAGGTTATTTTTCCAGAGGTAGAGGAAGAGGAAGAGCCAGAGGAGGCATAGTTAAATGGTATACCTATGGAAAAGAAGGACACAAATCATGGGAATGTCCTGATAAAAAAGAGAAGGAAGAGAAGAACACATTTTCGAAGCACAAAAGCATGTGGAAGTAGAAGCAACAAAAGGAGGGAGAAACCTCATGATGAGGAAAGTTCTTATTAAACCAAAGAAGGAACCAGAGGAACCAGTTTAGCAAACAAGCCTGGTCAGAATTGCTTGCAAGTCGAAAGACAAAGTTTACAAGGTAATCATAGATAGTGGGAGCACTAACAATCCAATATCCACATAGATGGTGGAAAATATGGAGCTGAAGACAATTTCACATCCAAAGCCATACAAGGTATCGTGGTTGCAGAAAGGAATTCAAGTAATGGTAAGTCAACAATGTCAAGTTGAATTTAAAACAGGAGGTTACAAAGATGAAATATTCTGTGATGTAATTCCTATGGACGTCTTTCATATTTTATTGGGGGGGTCATGGAAGTATGACCGAAAGGTTATTCATGATGGGAGAAATAATACCTATACCCTAGAAAAGAATGGTAGAACACATATGTTGTTAGCCATAGAAGAAAAAGAGAAAAAGAGAGAAGATAGTTCAAGCATACTTCTCATGAGTGGAAAGGAGCTCTTAAAAGAAGCCAAGAAGGAGAAATGAATGCATTTTGTTGCTGTGAGGAAGCCTAGAGTTATCATTACAAATACTTATGTAGAAGACTTGCCTGTAGAAATCCATGAACTGTTATAAAACTTTGCTAATATAGTCATGGATGAGATACCACACTCATTGCCACCCATTTGGAGCATAAGCCATCATATTGACCTTATTCTAGGACCTAGTTTACCAAACAAAGCATATTATAGGTTGACACCAAGAGAGAATGAGGAAGTCAAGAATCAAGTCCAGGAATTGATAGATAAAGGGTTATTCAGGGAAATCCTAAGCCCATGTGCAGTACCGAATGTTTTAGGTCCAAAGAAGGATGGAGGATGGAGAATGTGTATAGATTCCAGAGCCATCAATAACATAACCATTAGATACATATTTCCTTTATCGAGGATGGATGATTTGATGGACTGCCTGAGTGGCGTAAGCTATTTTTCCCAGATAGACTTGAAGAGTAGATATCATCAAATATGAATGAGAGAGGGAGATGAATGGAAAAAAACATTCAAGACAAACGAAGGATTGTTTGAATGGTTGGTCATGCCATTTGGGCTGACAAGTGCACCGAGCACATTTATGAGATTGATGAATGAAGTGTTGAAATACTTCATAGGAAAATTTGTCATAGTATATCTAGATGATATACTAATCTTCAACAAGACAAAGGAAGAACATCTAAGACATTTAAAATTAGTGATGGAAAGGTTGCAGCAAGAGAAATTGTTGATAAATATGAAGAAGGAGCTCATATATTTGGGTTTTGTGATCTCTTCAAATGAATTGAATATGGACCCAGAAAAAGTGAGAGCAATCAGAGAATGGTCGTTGCTAAGCAACATATTTGAGGTAAGACGTTTTCATGGGTTTTCAAGATTTTATAGGAAATTTATCAGAAATTTCAGTGGCATATGTGCACCGATGTTGGACATTGTGAAGAAGAGACACAAGTCCTTCAGTTGGACAAAGCAAGTTGAAAAGTGTTTCAGAGTGTTGAAGGAGAAAATCACAGAGAAGCCAATTCTGGTCTTACTAGATTTTGGAAAAACATTTCAGGTGAGATGTGACGCAAGTGGATTAGCTATTGGAGCAGTCTTGAGTCAAGATAATAGGCATGTTTCTTATTTTAGTGAGAAATTGAATGATGCCAAGAAAAATTATTCCACATATGAAAAGGAATTTTATGCGGTGATTCAAGCTTTGAAAAAATGGAGGCACTATCTAATTCCTAAAGAATTTGTCTTGTATAGTTATAATCATGCTTTGCAATTTATTACTAGGCAAGAAACATTGAATTAGAAACATGCAAAATGGGTAGAATTTATGCAGAATTTTAATTGTATTATTAAACACATTGTTGGAACTGTTAACAAAGTTGTAGATGATTTGAGAAGAAGATGTTTGATTGTACAGGAATTCCATGTGGAGACATTAAGGTTAGAACACCTGAAGGATATGTATAAAGAAGCTGTAGACTTCAAAGAATCTTACGAGGCATCCAAGAATCCTTTATTGGGAGACAAAATCCCATGGATTGAATATTTGATTTAGGATGGATTATTCTTCAAGGGGAGACAATTATGCATTCTGAAGTGCTCAATGAGAGACAACCTACTGAAAGAGAAACACATTGGAGGTTTAGTTGGACACTTTGGTCATGATATGACATTTACACAGCTGATAGCCAATTGTTCTTGTTGGATCCAATCCAAATCACACCTACCCATTCAGAGGATTTTGGTCTCCAAAAGTCGTTAAGGATAGATGGAGGAACTTTTTTGGAATCAGGTTCCTCTCATACAACTTAAATTTCCTTGTAGTTTGTCCCTTGAGACCAATTTTCCACATTTTTTGTTATCCTCTATGTCTATTCCACTCCTTGTGTTGCATAATTATGTCTTCCTTAAACTCCTTAATACCATAAGGAGCAAGGTCTTCCACAGTGGGAGTAACATTATGTTCTTCCTCCTCATCCAACATGGAAGGTTCGAAGAAATTCAAATATTCCACGTTCACCACTAAGTTTATCTCCATATAAGGTGGAAGTTTCATCCTAAAGACATTCTCATTCACTTGTTCAATGATCTCAAATGGTCCATATATAAAGTTCTTGAGTTTCTTCGATTCTCCTTGCATTCGTGCCTTACATATATAGAGACACACCTTGTATCCAACACATAATTTATGATCCTCCTTGTCTTGATCATGTATGGATTTGTACAACTATTATCTCTTCTTCAGTTGCTCCTAAACCCTTAGATGGATATGCTTGATCTTTTCCATGAATGTTGTTTATTTATGTTCTTATCCTTGTAGTCTTTCTTCTTCCTTCTATTTTCCAGAAAGGATATCAAATGGTGGACGTATATAACCAAAACAAGTCTTGAAAGGAGACTTATTGGTAATAACAAATTTCTTTATTGTAAGAGTGTTGAATCTAGACTATATTCTTGTCCAAATTCTTTGGGCGTTTGTTGTTGTAACCTCTTGATGCAAGAGAATCACCTTCAAATATGACATCACATGTGCGGAGGCAAACATAAGACATCTCAGCAATGACAGAATTTCAAATCGAGCATTAACTCAGAATTTAAATGGGTTGTTGAGATATTTTTGTAACAAAATTTTTAAATGTAACTTGTTTGTAAAGTCTTTAAGGACTATAAGAAACTGCAGATATGGATTGTCGACTTTATCTGGTAGTAATTAAGAGTTATTGTAATAAGACAAACTAGGTGTTAGTTTTAAAAGTTTGAAATGATAGGTTTTAGAACAGGACGAGAGAGCTCATGGAGCCGGTCCTTATATAGTTTTTCAGTATTGTATTGGAATAGATAAGGATGCATGATATAAGGATGTAATAGAAAGAGTAGAACCGAATAGAGTAGAAGAGATACTGTGTAATTTTAGTTTTCATGAGTAATAGAACATACAAAATTGTATTGAAATTGGATTGTGTTCATTTGAAGTATGAATCAATGAATGTTGCATTATGTATGTGTTTTTTATTTCATTCTTGTTCATGTATGAGAGTTCGAGAGGGTGACTGTATGAGTCTGTAACGAAACTGGTTAAGTTTCAATTGTTTTTCTTATGAATCTTGTATGCAAGGTGTGCATCCCAAACGTAAGGTGTGCATTGAATGAGTCTTGGAACAACTCAGAGAGGGGTTCAGAGAGAAAAAAGGAAAATTTAGAATCCAGGCGCAAGGAGTGCATAGAGTCTAGAAGCGACCAAGTGTCAAAGAACTAGGAAGGGAAATCGCCAGGTGGGCAAGGAGAGTTCTTTCAAATATCCCTTCAATTCTGAGTTATCTGAGTTCCAAAAAACACAAGGTGTGTGTGAGAGGTCAAATCCTCAAAAGGAAAGAGCTCAGGAGGGATAACACTTGCAGAGTGTTCATTAAACCAAAGTGGACTTGCAGAGGAAGGGACAAATGTTTGAAATATTTGGAGGTTGAAAATATTCAAAGACTAGAAGCAATGGAGGTTCTAGAGGAAGAAAGGTCAATATTGGGGGAACGCAAAGACAAGGATAGACAATCCTCAGATATGCATATGTAGCGCAAACCTTAAAACTCTGTGCCCAAAGGATATTTTGGCATTTCGGCGGTCGGGGGAACAGAGGTGGAAAATCCTTCGAACTCATGATACATGAAATCGCGACACAATCATGGTCATTGATACAGGAGTGATCTGGACCGTCAATCATCCAAAAGGATATTTCGTCATTTCGAGAGTCAAGGGTTAGAAGGGGAGAACCTTCACAAAATGCTGAGTAGCGGAGTCCCGACTCAACAAACGGGGGAATGTGGGTCGTTGATCAAGGGACAACGAGGATCGTCAATCTAGCATGGAAGAGTTTTGACGTTTTGGTGTTCGGGAGGTTGAAGGTGTAGGTCCTCTTGATCTCGTAATTCGCAAAATCCCGACATACAAAACCCTGACACGCTCAGAGGATTGGTCCTAGGTCACAGGACAGGGTCACATGGAGAAGAACTAAGAGAGGAGCTAGACCCTGTTAAGCCCTATTTCTGGTTTCGGGACTTGAAGGAGTCAGGGGAGTCAACAACAGGTCTCAAATTCCAATGCTCCCTTTGGATTTAAGCTTGCGGTCATGGGTAGTGGTCGTGTGGAGGTGAATCTCATGCTTGGTGCTTGTTCGCACAGGGTGGGTTTCATAAAAGGACTTGTGGATATTTTTCTGTGGAATTCCAGCAGGGAACCAAAGAGCCACTTCATCTCAGAAGTAATAAACGATATGAAGGTCGGGAGGCTAGAAGACCCATCGAAGCCAGGAAGAAGGGGGTGGTTTACATCACCTCTCAACAATTGCACTAGTGTTCTATTTACAACCTCATTTTGTCCATTAATCTAAGTATGGAAGGGAGTGGAGTACTTAAACTTGGTATTCATTCTCTCCCAAAGAATTATTCAAAATATTCCCAAGAACATGTTGTCTTGATCATATATGATGAAGGTTGGAAATATGAAATGTACCCATACATGGCTGAAAAATGGTTCAACAACCTCTCATCTAGAGATTTTATTCTTACAAGGAATGAGCGCATACATTTTGGTGAAGTGGTATACTACAAAAAACAAGTATGCATGGCCTCTATGAGTCATAAGAAAACCTCCAACAAAATCCATCGAGATTCTCTCCCAAGGCCTACTCGGTATTGAGATTGGCATGTACAAGACAAGTTTTTTATTTATTTTCTTTCTAGTGTTGCAAAGAAAACAACCTCTAACAAACCTTTCCACATGTTCCTACATATTGATCCAATATATATACTTCTACCAATTCGTCACTTCCTTTGTTACACCAAAATGCCCAACAACCCTCGAATTTTGTGCTTCTCTCATCAACTAAACTCTTTTGTCTCAGGGTATACATAGTTTGTCCAGTTTGTACAAGAACCCATCTTGGAGGTGATTTTCATTTCCTTCCATGATGGTTACCAACCTCTCCTTTAGTTTTTTGTACACTCCTTTGAATTCCTCATCTCCCTCATAATATTCACTCAGAAGTTCACAAGTGAAAGGCTCAAGCTGCATTAGCATTGCAATCACCGCAATCTTCTTTAGTGGTGGTCGAGATATCATGTATTCTAGTCTATTTGTGACTCCCTTATTATACTTAATCAATAAGTTAAATTGTTGCAAGAAATATAACCACTTGTAATGCCTCACCTGATGCATCTTTCTTTGACTATGTAGATATTGAAGGGGATGATGATCCATGTGTATGATAGTCTCCTTTCCTAAGAGGTAATGATTTCACTTATTCACTGCTTGTACAATCACAAATAGATACTTATTATATGTGGGATAGTCAATCACGAGTCCATGAAACAACTCTAAATGGTCATACACAATCCTTCCTCCTTACATCAATATTTCTCCTAATGCATATCCACTAGCATCAATGTCTAGTTCAAAATGTCACTACAAAATCGATATGGCTAAGACTAAAGCATCATTGATTTTCTTCTTGAATTCTTCAAATACTCTTTGTTGTGTTTTAACCCAATGAAATATTTTCCCTTTGGCGGTCATCACATGTAATCATGTTGCTACTGTAGAGAATTTTATGATCAATTTCCTCAAATACTGATCTTCTCCCTTGAAACTCCTGACCTCTGTCACATTGGTGGGAATAGTCCATTGGGTGATAGTTGAAATCTTCTCTGGATATACCCTTATCTCTCCTTCTCCAATCATGTGTCCAATATATATCAAGGAGGTCTTTCCAAACTCACATTTATACAAGTTTCCAATCAACTAAGTCTTCCTCAATATTTCTAGTACCTATGTCACATGTGAGAGGTTCTCTTTCCAAGTGTTGATAAAGATTAGTATGTCATCCATATATACTATTACAAAGGAAACAATGAAGGGGTGTCACACATCATTTGTTAGTCTCATAAATGATGCAGGTGCATTTCATAATCCAATAGGCATCACTAACCACTCGTACAAACCTTGTCTTGTTTTGAGTGTTGTCTTCCACACATCTTCTTCTTTGATCCTCACTTGGTGGTAACTAGATTTGGGGTCCAACTTAGTGAAGAATTCATCCTATTGCAGTTTATCCAACAAGTCTTCAATCCTTGGCAAAGTATATCTATTCTTGATGGTGATCTTGTTCAGGGCACGATAGTCTATGTACATTCTCTAGATTTCGTCTTTATTTGGAACCATGATGATGGATGAACCAAATGGTGATGTACTGGGTATTATGACTAATTTCTCCAAAAAATACTATAGTTTCTTATTTACTTCATAGTCTTCGATGATCTACTTCCTATACATCCCAATGTTAGGAAATGGTGACTCTGGAAACAACTAAATCTTGTGTTCAACCTCTCTTTTGGGTGGAAGTCCCCGAGGCTCTTGAAACACTTCCCTATAGGATTCAATCAATATTTGTAGTTGTTGAAGATACTCACCACTACATCCTTCCAAGGATGCATTCATCTCCAACTCATTACCTTATCCTTGTTGTTTCTTTCTCTCAGGAACAACAAGACAAACTTCTTTATATTTCCCATGATTCTTCTTGTCTGATGAACATTGATCAGAGAGAGGTTAGATTTTTCCTTGTGTGCATTTATGGAATAGCATTTTTCATCCTTGACTAGCCTATATTGCTCCTCTCTCCTTTCGAAAATGACATCCCTCATGTACAAATATGGTAATACCAATATGACTCCACATATATCTAGAGGGACCACATATTCAACTCCTTCATCAAAAGCGTTTTGATTGATGGAAAACTTAAATTTGTAATGCTTTCTCACTTTCAATTCCACATCCTGCTTTTCCCATCCCAGGGGGTATGGATGTTGGTGATATTGGGTCTCCAACCCAAACTTCTCAACCAATTTCGCAGATATCAATTTGGATTATGAACTGAGATCGAACAAACAATCCACCTTGTTTTGCTTCATGTGGATCTTAATGCAGAAAATTCCATCCATCACCTTCTCCTCCTTGTGACTGCAACTAAGTAATGCCACATATTTCTAAATATTAATGAAATTAGTCTTCCCTTCTAGGTGTAAGGTTATATCCACTCATTCCTCATCATCCACTGATATCAATTCTTTCTACTTCCTTTTTTGAAAATATTTGGGGCGATTCTCTAGGTGCCATTTATAATAGTTCTCCTCGATGTGTCCCTTTCGATCACATCCTTTACATTGTTAGATGGAATGTGCTTCTTCTTGTATTCTTTCCACGATCTTATTCTCATTCCACTTCTTCTTGTTTTTCCTCTTTCTTTGTTGTCTTGTGGTTATACTTTCTTATGATTAGTTTGTGGATTTTGCTTGTCTCCCTCAAGGTACTTTTCTTGAATACTAGCCTCATCAATTGTCTTTGGTCTAAAAAATATCATTTGTCTACAAATATGAGAAAACAATGCCCAAAAATACTTGACTAACATGTCTGGAATTTTGAGAGAGACCCCCATATGAATTTCTCTATTCCTGAACTCTGTCGTGAACTCCTGCACTGATTTCCCTTGTCTCTACCTAAAGTAATGCCATATTTTTTGTTGGTGTGAACTCATATCCTCTTGGGTAAAACTAATATTTGATCATGTTTTTTAACACCTCTCAATCAATCATTGGTGGCTCATTTCCTAGTGCTATGTTTACTGCATCACTCTCCCACAATGTCAAATCATGGCCTTCAATATTCAACCAAAAAAAAACAATCTTTTGTTTTCTAGTTACTTCATGCATGTTGAAGTATACTTCCATCTATTGTAGCCATAGTTTCAACCTGATAGCATCCACCTAAATTATATTTCCTCTGATCACCAGTGGCATAAGAAAAGGTTTTGGGACGAATTTGGGTAACCCATAGTGCATAAAAATGTATGGAATTCGATTGTAATATTCATAGGAAGGAAACATTTTATAAGTCAAGTTTGAAATTTAACGACAATGAAAATTGTCTAGGGAGAAATTGATAGCAGAAAGAACGGAAAAAAATGCATATATGTCTCATATAAATCTAACGAATTCCTAGAGAATTCCATAATTTGATATATAATCCCATCTATGATTTACAGAAAAATGGAAATGCCCCGACAAGTCAATAATGTGCACATTGACTCCAAGATGAAATTAGAAACCCCCAAATAAATAATGACGGCTCAAGAAGGAGCGTGGTTGATGTGCAACTTCTTAATCAATGTATGGGTGTGGTCAAAGAGTTGTTAGTCCAGCTTACTGACCCATGTGGACCATATTAATACAAAATGAACTCAAACCAAACGATAATGAGTTCTCGGTGCTAAATCATACACATAAAATCACTTAATTATAGTGCACACCATTCACCATTCATAAACAAATAAAACCACAAACGTCATCACACATAAACACACAATTTACCCTAGAAACCCAAATGGAAAAACCAACACGTGTTTGGCTTCATCCAAACTCTTTATTTTTTAGCAATGGGTAAGTTACAAGATATCTAGGTCATTTCTATGCTCCTTAGTGACATCTTGGAAGCCTCTCTACTTCATTCACAACAAATTAACCCTTTTCTCTTTGTGGGGAAACATAATATAGAGGATTGAGTCGACCATGAAAATAGTTAGAAGGTTGGGTGTCCCCAACGCTTCAACTTCTCTCGAATTCGTCTCTTCTTCTTTTATTTGTTTTTTTTTTCTTTTCTCCCATGTGGAAAAGTTCTTATGAATGTGTCATTATTTCCTTTTATACAATAAAATACTACCTGACTTTACAAACATAACATAGAAAATTGGACATCAATTGTGATGGCATGGGTTCCTTCATGCCAACAAGACGATCTCATTCGTTGTCCATAGCCTTAAACAATGCTTGTGTTGATAATATTAGACCCTGTGTCGATAGAAAATTGTTCTTTTGGGATCCAATTTGGATCACCTCTTGATCAACAAAGTGAAGTGCCATGTAACTAAGAAAAAACATATAAACATAAAAATATAGAGAGCCAAAATCCACTTTAAAGTTGCACCCATGCTTGAAAAAAATGCACCCATTGATTTTTCGATCTCTTGACTCATTATCATGCTTCTTGCTATAAAATCCTTAGTAAAATCCATTAAAAAATTAATAATAAAAAAAATAACTAAAAAATGAAAGAATGTAGTAAGAAATGGCAAAAAAAAAAATGAAAAACCTACAAATCATTAGCCATTAAGTTACTAAACTTGAAAAAAAAATAAAAAAGTCAATGTATTTTCATCCATATAATAGAAAATATGTCATAAATTAGTTTTAAACCCTAATATAATAGAAAATATGTCATAAATTAGTTTTAAACCCCTAAAAATAAAGGATAAAATCCATATTGTAAAGAAATGAATCAATGAAACAAACCCAATCTTCCTCTTCTCTCATATGAAATGTTAAATGAAACAAATTTTATCATTTACCACTTTTTAAGCACGGTCTCATAGTTTTTCCTACCCTCTTTAATAAGTTAAAGAGATATGTACTCATGTATAATGTTTCAATGTGTGAGAGGAAAACTAGTGCTCAAACATGAATATGGAGAACTTGTGCTTTTAAAACAAATTAGAGCTCCCAAATCAACGTGGAGAATCAATGATCCAAATGAAAAATGGAGCATAGATGCTCCAACTTGGAAGGAAACCTGATTTCCTTCTTTTGTTTATTCCCTTTAGGTGCACATTATTTGTGAAGCACTAGTGTACGAAGACCAAACTAAAGGACCAATGTCCTTTTGAGTTAGTATAGTTTTAGTGAGCATAAATAATTGAGCATCGGTGCTCCAATACCAAAGTGTAGAATCATTCCTCCCAAAACAAAATGGATAACCAATGCTCCAACCCAATCCAAGCATCAATTCTCCTACCCATATGGAGCAATGTTTTTTGAGTTAGTATAGTTTTAATGAGCATAAGTAATTGAGCATTGGTACTCCAATACCAAAGTGTAGAATCATTCCTCCCAGAACAAAATGGACAACCAATACTCCAACCTAATCCAAGGATCAATTCTCCTACCCGTATGGAGCATAGTTCACCGACCAAGTTGAATCACTAATACTCCAAAGCCAAAAGTGGAGCACTTGTGTCTTTTTTGGGAGTTCCATATAATACACATTGGTCATGGAGCATTTAAGAATATTTGTATTCATATCACCAATGAGCGTATGTTAAGATGGCACATTGAGGCCTAATTGGAAAAAATTCTATTCATCACCTTCACTAAAAACCTATAAAATTACCAACTTAAAAAATCACCTCTACAAAAATAAACTCCACTAAAATCCCATTTCCTAGTATTGTTATTTCGAGCTCCTTAAAATATATTATCATGTATAAATGAAGTCATAGTCCAAGTATTTCCCGAATTTATTAAGTTTAATTAAATATAAAAATGTTATGATTTTATTAAAATTTATGCAACATGAATAGTAATTGTCCTTTTAAACTCTACAAAATTATACAAATAAGTACTATCACTTAAACCTATATTGTTTTTAAGTAAACTTTTTTAAATAATATTTTTCTTTAGTTAATACAAAACAAACCAATTTTACAACACAGAAAATCCCATCCTCACTAATATACTACAAGACTAAAATGAGTTACAATTTCACTTGGAATTCGATATTTACATAGGTGGATGTTTTTCTCTCTTTTACAAACATAAATCCATCAAGTGAGTTTTCCTACAAGACTAAAATGAGTTACAATTTCACTTGGAAATCGATATTTACATAGGTGGATCTTTTTCTTTCTTTTACAAACATAAATCCATCAAGTGAGTTTTCCTAAATTGGTAGTAGATTAATAAATATTCACTAGCTAGATTCAAATAAGTTCTCTAAAGCATCTAAGCTAAGGAGTGAATCTACCACCTTCTCTATGCTCAAATTCATGGGGTGCTTTAACCCCCCAAAATATTTCTATTGGACCTATATACATGGAGAGATATGACACTATTGTGTTGTCCTCTTACATGTCACTCCCATGGGTAGTTTGGAGAACTTGAATGTTTTCATCTAGTACCTATTAAGTTATCTTCTCTCTTATTGTTTTCTTTTATTGTTTTGTATGTGATTTATTTGTTTGGCCAAATAATTTTCATCCTATCAATTTTCATCCTATGGTTTTACTACAAAATTTTTTTAACCCTCGAGAGAAACAAGAAGATGGGTAGGTTCCTATAGGTGTCATGTTTGATGGCATGCTCTTTATGTGATGGTTATTTTCTCATAGTGCAATATTTATGTCCAATCATTTTTTTCCACTCTATAACAATCTTGTTAGGTAATTCCTTATTGAAATCAAGATTCACATAAATACAGGAAAGGTCAAGAGACCTTAGGAAATCCAATCTATGTCTACCTTAATATATCGACCTAGGGTGTTTAGAATTTATTCAAGAAAATTCAGAAGCAACATGTGAATAGAAAGATTTGTAAATCTTTCTGAAACTAGGGTTATTGTGATTTCCATGGTGTTTGGATTAAATTCTAGGAACCATGGATGAAGAAAGAGCTCTAGTACCCAAAAATATCCCCCCTTTGAAAATCTTCTCCACTATCTTCTAGGATTTTAAAATTGGTAACAAAAATCCCCTTGGAGCAATGGTGTAACTCTGAATTTCAAGAACATCTATGATTTATCCACTCTTAAAACTTCATTTCAAATGACCAAGGCCCATTGAATCGATAGTTTAAAACCTACCATTGAACAAATATTTCATAAGCATAAATGTGCAGTGCCAACAGTTCCACATCTAATATATTCTTTGATTTCTCCACCATGAATGCATCACTAAGATTTTTCTTTGTATTCATTTAGGAGGATGGATAGGATTTCATGGCATCCTTGAACAAATAAGACTTGAATGAGGAGGGAGAACTAATACCCAAGGCTCTCCTAAGAAGGTACAACACCATAATCATTGTCACATCCTCATTGATATTGGAACCCACTAGAAAAAGATTGTGTACTAGTTACTTTCCTACGTATAATGCCTCTCATGATACAGTGGGATCCACTCCTTATGATACACCTTATTCTTTAATTTGGAAATGGAACCCACAGGAAGAGAGTTTTCTCAACAAGTAACTTCACAAAAGATTCAAATATGTCTATAAGTATTTTGTTGAATAGTTTGTTGTGGGACTTGCACATCAAATAATTTAGAAATAAGAATTCCATAAAAAAAATTGGAAATAGCCTTATCTACCTTCATATATGTAGATAGTTCCAAACCTGACCTTTGGGATGAAACAAAAGATAAAGAATCCCTCACAAGATTTATTCACCTAACCCTTTCTTAATTCAGATCCAAATGTTGAGAAAAAATATTTTATGTAGCAAGTAACATGCCATAACTCATAATTTTGAATCAACCTAATTATATGTTTTGAATAACATCTTAAACATGTAGTCTATTCCTGTAAGCACCTCACATTAAATTCATTCAAGGAATTGTTTATTAAAATGTAATATGATTCATTAAATTGAACCAATAATGTTTGAACAAAACTAAACATGCAAGAATATGGAACTTTTTAGACACCCTACAATTTGTCTAAAAATTCTTCATGTTTCCCATCGATTTGACATGTTTCCAATTTTTTTCCTAAGATCTTTTCGGCAGACCCCAAATGCAGTCAAAATTTGTGAACACAAAAAAATATTTCCAATATGACTGTAGAATCACTCATTGAATTCAAGTAAAAATACTACCAAAACCACATAAAA
>ML827620.1:61344-105614 GCA_009831015.1 Picea engelmannii | reverse complement strand
TATTCAAAATATTCCCAAGAACATGTTGTCTTGATCATATATGATGAAGGTTGGAAATATGAAATGTACCCATACATGGCTGAAAAATGGTTCAACAACCTCTCATCTAGAGATTTTATTCTTACAAGGAATGAGCGCATACATTTTGGTGAAGTGGTATACTACAAAAAACAAGTATGCATGGCCTCTATGAGTCATAAGAAAACCTCCAACAAAATCCATCGAGATTCTCTCCCAAGGCCTACTCGGTATTGAGATTGGCATGTACAAGACAAGTTTTTTATTTATTTTCTTTCTAGTGTTGCAAAGAAAACAACCTCTAACAAACCTTTCCACATGTTCCTACATATTGATCCAATATATATACTTCTACCAATTCGTCACTTCCTTTGTTACACCAAAATGCCCAACAACCCTCGAATTTTGTGCTTCTCTCATCAACTAAACTCTTTTGTCTCAGGGTATACATAGTTTGTCCAGTTTGTACAAGAACCCATCTTGGAGGTGATTTTCATTTCCTTCCATGATGGTTACCAACCTCTCCTTTAGTTTTTTGTACACTCCTTTGAATTCCTCATCTCCCTCATAATATTCACTCAGAAGTTCACAAGTGAAAGGCTCAAGCTGCATTAGCATTGCAATCACCGCAATCTTCTTTAGTGGTGGTCGAGATATCATGTATTCTAGTCTATTTGTGACTCCCTTATTATACTTAATCAATAAGTTAAATTGTTGCAAGAAATATAACCACTTGTAATGCCTCACCTGATGCATCTTTCTTTGACTATGTAGATATTGAAGGGGATGATGATCCATGTGTATGATAGTCTCCTTTCCTAAGAGGTAATGATTTCACTTATTCACTGCTTGTACAATCACAAATAGATACTTATTATATGTGGGATAGTCAATCACGAGTCCATGAAACAACTCTAAATGGTCATACACAATCCTTCCTCCTTACATCAATATTTCTCCTAATGCATATCCACTAGCATCAATGTCTAGTTCAAAATGTCACTACAAAATCGATATGGCTAAGACTAAAGCATCATTGATTTTCTTCTTGAATTCTTCAAATACTCTTTGTTGTGTTTTAACCCAATGAAATATTTTCCCTTTGGCGGTCATCACATGTAATCATGTTGCTACTGTAGAGAATTTTATGATCAATTTCCTCAAATACTGATCTTCTCCCTTGAAACTCCTGACCTCTGTCACATTGGTGGGAATAGTCCATTGGGTGATAGTTGAAATCTTCTCTGGATATACCCTTATCTCTCCTTCTCCAATCATGTGTCCAATATATATCAAGGAGGTCTTTCCAAACTCACATTTATACAAGTTTCCAATCAACTAAGTCTTCCTCAATATTTCTAGTACCTATGTCACATGTGAGAGGTTCTCTTTCCAAGTGTTGATAAAGATTAGTATGTCATCCATATATACTATTACAAAGGAAACAATGAAGGGGTGTCACACATCATTTGTTAGTCTCATAAATGATGCAGGTGCATTTCATAATCCAATAGGCATCACTAACCACTCGTACAAACCTTGTCTTGTTTTGAGTGTTGTCTTCCACACATCTTCTTCTTTGATCCTCACTTGGTGGTAACTAGATTTGGGGTCCAACTTAGTGAAGAATTCATCCTATTGCAGTTTATCCAACAAGTCTTCAATCCTTGGCAAAGTATATCTATTCTTGATGGTGATCTTGTTCAGGGCACGATAGTCTATGTACATTCTCTAGATTTCGTCTTTATTTGGAACCATGATGATGGATGAACCAAATGGTGATGTACTGGGTATTATGACTAATTTCTCCAAAAAATACTATAGTTTCTTATTTACTTCATAGTCTTCGATGATCTACTTCCTATACATCCCAATGTTAGGAAATGGTGACTCTGGAAACAACTAAATCTTGTGTTCAACCTCTCTTTTGGGTGGAAGTCCCCGAGGCTCTTGAAACACTTCCCTATAGGATTCAATCAATATTTGTAGTTGTTGAAGATACTCACCACTACATCCTTCCAAGGATGCATTCATCTCCAACTCATTACCTTATCCTTGTTGTTTCTTTCTCTCAGGAACAACAAGACAAACTTCTTTATATTTCCCATGATTCTTCTTGTCTGATGAACATTGATCAGAGAGAGGTTAGATTTTTCCTTGTGTGCATTTATGGAATAGCATTTTTCATCCTTGACTAGCCTATATTGCTCCTCTCTCCTTTCGAAAATGACATCCCTCATGTACAAATATGGTAATACCAATATGACTCCACATATATCTAGAGGGACCACATATTCAACTCCTTCATCAAAAGCGTTTTGATTGATGGAAAACTTAAATTTGTAATGCTTTCTCACTTTCAATTCCACATCCTGCTTTTCCCATCCCAGGGGGTATGGATGTTGGTGATATTGGGTCTCCAACCCAAACTTCTCAACCAATTTCGCAGATATCAATTTGGATTATGAACTGAGATCGAACAAACAATCCACCTTGTTTTGCTTCATGTGGATCTTAATGCAGAAAATTCCATCCATCACCTTCTCCTCCTTGTGACTGCAACTAAGTAATGCCACATATTTCTAAATATTAA
This sequence comes from Picea engelmannii, assembly GCA_009831015.1. Taxonomy (NCBI): domain Eukaryota; kingdom Viridiplantae; phylum Streptophyta; class Pinopsida; order Pinales; family Pinaceae; genus Picea; species Picea engelmannii. Next base: position 103,003 of record ML827620.1, on the reverse strand, counting down.
TGAAATTAGTCTTCCCTTCTAGGTGTAAGGTTATATCCACTCATTCCTCATCATCCACTGATATCAATTCTTTCTACTTCCTTTTTTGAAAATATTTGGGGCGATTCTCTAGGTGCCATTTATAATAGTTCTCCTCGATGTGTCCCTTTCGATCACATCCTTTACATTGTTAGATGGAATGTGCTTCTTCTTGTATTCTTTCCACGATCTTATTCTCATTCCACTTCTTCTTGTTTTTCCTCTTTCTTTGTTGTCTTGTGGTTATACTTTCTTATGATTAGTTTGTGGATTTTGCTTGTCTCCCTCAAGGTACTTTTCTTGAATACTAGCCTCATCAATTGTCTTTGGTCTAAAAAATATCATTTGTCTACAAATATGAGAAAACAATGCCCAAAAATACTTGACTAACATGTCTGGAATTTTGAGAGAGACCCCCATATGAATTTCTCTATTCCTGAACTCTGTCGTGAACTCCTGCACTGATTTCCCTTGTCTCTACCTAAAGTAATGCCATATTTTTTGTTGGTGTGAACTCATATCCTCTTGGGTAAAACTAATATTTGATCATGTTTTTTAACACCTCTCAATCAATCATTGGTGGCTCATTTCCTAGTGCTATGTTTACTGCATCACTCTCCCACAATGTCAAATCATGGCCTTCAATATTCAACCAAAAAAAAACAATCTTTTGTTTTCTAGTTACTTCATGCATGTTGAAGTATACTTCCATCTATTGTAGCCATAGTTTCAACCTGATAGCATCCACCTAAATTATATTTCCTCTGATCACCAGTGGCATAAGAAAAGGTTTTGGGACGAATTTGGGTAACCCATAGTGCATAAAAATGTATGGAATTCGATTGTAATATTCATAGGAAGGAAACATTTTATAAGTCAAGTTTGAAATTTAACGACAATGAAAATTGTCTAGGGAGAAATTGATAGCAGAAAGAACGGAAAAAAATGCATATATGTCTCATATAAATCTAACGAATTCCTAGAGAATTCCATAATTTGATATATAATCCCATCTATGATTTACAGAAAAATGGAAATGCCCCGACAAGTCAATAATGTGCACATTGACTCCAAGATGAAATTAGAAACCCCCAAATAAATAATGACGGCTCAAGAAGGAGCGTGGTTGATGTGCAACTTCTTAATCAATGTATGGGTGTGGTCAAAGAGTTGTTAGTCCAGCTTACTGACCCATGTGGACCATATTAATACAAAATGAACTCAAACCAAACGATAATGAGTTCTCGGTGCTAAATCATACACATAAAATCACTTAATTATAGTGCACACCATTCACCATTCATAAACAAATAAAACCACAAACGTCATCACACATAAACACACAATTTACCCTAGAAACCCAAATGGAAAAACCAACACGTGTTTGGCTTCATCCAAACTCTTTATTTTTTAGCAATGGGTAAGTTACAAGATATCTAGGTCATTTCTATGCTCCTTAGTGACATCTTGGAAGCCTCTCTACTTCATTCACAACAAATTAACCCTTTTCTCTTTGTGGGGAAACATAATATAGAGGATTGAGTCGACCATGAAAATAGTTAGAAGGTTGGGTGTCCCCAACGCTTCAACTTCTCTCGAATTCGTCTCTTCTTCTTTTATTTGTTTTTTTTTTCTTTTCTCCCATGTGGAAAAGTTCTTATGAATGTGTCATTATTTCCTTTTATACAATAAAATACTACCTGACTTTACAAACATAACATAGAAAATTGGACATCAATTGTGATGGCATGGGTTCCTTCATGCCAACAAGACGATCTCATTCGTTGTCCATAGCCTTAAACAATGCTTGTGTTGATAATATTAGACCCTGTGTCGATAGAAAATTGTTCTTTTGGGATCCAATTTGGATCACCTCTTGATCAACAAAGTGAAGTGCCATGTAACTAAGAAAAAACATATAAACATAAAAATATAGAGAGCCAAAATCCACTTTAAAGTTGCACCCATGCTTGAAAAAAATGCACCCATTGATTTTTCGATCTCTTGACTCATTATCATGCTTCTTGCTATAAAATCCTTAGTAAAATCCATTAAAAAATTAATAATAAAAAAAATAACTAAAAAATGAAAGAATGTAGTAAGAAATGGCAAAAAAAAAAATGAAAAACCTACAAATCATTAGCCATTAAGTTACTAAACTTGAAAAAAAAATAAAAAAGTCAATGTATTTTCATCCATATAATAGAAAATATGTCATAAATTAGTTTTAAACCCTAATATAATAGAAAATATGTCATAAATTAGTTTTAAACCCCTAAAAATAAAGGATAAAATCCATATTGTAAAGAAATGAATCAATGAAACAAACCCAATCTTCCTCTTCTCTCATATGAAATGTTAAATGAAACAAATTTTATCATTTACCACTTTTTAAGCACGGTCTCATAGTTTTTCCTACCCTCTTTAATAAGTTAAAGAGATATGTACTCATGTATAATGTTTCAATGTGTGAGAGGAAAACTAGTGCTCAAACATGAATATGGAGAACTTGTGCTTTTAAAACAAATTAGAGCTCCCAAATCAACGTGGAGAATCAATGATCCAAATGAAAAATGGAGCATAGATGCTCCAACTTGGAAGGAAACCTGATTTCCTTCTTTTGTTTATTCCCTTTAGGTGCACATTATTTGTGAAGCACTAGTGTACGAAGACCAAACTAAAGGACCAATGTCCTTTTGAGTTAGTATAGTTTTAGTGAGCATAAATAATTGAGCATCGGTGCTCCAATACCAAAGTGTAGAATCATTCCTCCCAAAACAAAATGGATAACCAATGCTCCAACCCAATCCAAGCATCAATTCTCCTACCCATATGGAGCAATGTTTTTTGAGTTAGTATAGTTTTAATGAGCATAAGTAATTGAGCATTGGTACTCCAATACCAAAGTGTAGAATCATTCCTCCCAGAACAAAATGGACAACCAATACTCCAACCTAATCCAAGGATCAATTCTCCTACCCGTATGGAGCATAGTTCACCGACCAAGTTGAATCACTAATACTCCAAAGCCAAAAGTGGAGCACTTGTGTCTTTTTTGGGAGTTCCATATAATACACATTGGTCATGGAGCATTTAAGAATATTTGTATTCATATCACCAATGAGCGTATGTTAAGATGGCACATTGAGGCCTAATTGGAAAAAATTCTATTCATCACCTTCACTAAAAACCTATAAAATTACCAACTTAAAAAATCACCTCTACAAAAATAAACTCCACTAAAATCCCATTTCCTAGTATTGTTATTTCGAGCTCCTTAAAATATATTATCATGTATAAATGAAGTCATAGTCCAAGTATTTCCCGAATTTATTAAGTTTAATTAAATATAAAAATGTTATGATTTTATTAAAATTTATGCAACATGAATAGTAATTGTCCTTTTAAACTCTACAAAATTATACAAATAAGTACTATCACTTAAACCTATATTGTTTTTAAGTAAACTTTTTTAAATAATATTTTTCTTTAGTTAATACAAAACAAACCAATTTTACAACACAGAAAATCCCATCCTCACTAATATACTACAAGACTAAAATGAGTTACAATTTCACTTGGAATTCGATATTTACATAGGTGGATGTTTTTCTCTCTTTTACAAACATAAATCCATCAAGTGAGTTTTCCTACAAGACTAAAATGAGTTACAATTTCACTTGGAAATCGATATTTACATAGGTGGATCTTTTTCTTTCTTTTACAAACATAAATCCATCAAGTGAGTTTTCCTAAATTGGTAGTAGATTAATAAATATTCACTAGCTAGATTCAAATAAGTTCTCTAAAGCATCTAAGCTAAGGAGTGAATCTACCACCTTCTCTATGCTCAAATTCATGGGGTGCTTTAACCCCCCAAAATATTTCTATTGGACCTATATACATGGAGAGATATGACACTATTGTGTTGTCCTCTTACATGTCACTCCCATGGGTAGTTTGGAGAACTTGAATGTTTTCATCTAGTACCTATTAAGTTATCTTCTCTCTTATTGTTTTCTTTTATTGTTTTGTATGTGATTTATTTGTTTGGCCAAATAATTTTCATCCTATCAATTTTCATCCTATGGTTTTACTACAAAATTTTTTTAACCCTCGAGAGAAACAAGAAGATGGGTAGGTTCCTATAGGTGTCATGTTTGATGGCATGCTCTTTATGTGATGGTTATTTTCTCATAGTGCAATATTTATGTCCAATCATTTTTTTCCACTCTATAACAATCTTGTTAGGTAATTCCTTATTGAAATCAAGATTCACATAAATACAGGAAAGGTCAAGAGACCTTAGGAAATCCAATCTATGTCTACCTTAATATATCGACCTAGGGTGTTTAGAATTTATTCAAGAAAATTCAGAAGCAACATGTGAATAGAAAGATTTGTAAATCTTTCTGAAACTAGGGTTATTGTGATTTCCATGGTGTTTGGATTAAATTCTAGGAACCATGGATGAAGAAAGAGCTCTAGTACCCAAAAATATCCCCCCTTTGAAAATCTTCTCCACTATCTTCTAGGATTTTAAAATTGGTAACAAAAATCCCCTTGGAGCAATGGTGTAACTCTGAATTTCAAGAACATCTATGATTTATCCACTCTTAAAACTTCATTTCAAATGACCAAGGCCCATTGAATCGATAGTTTAAAACCTACCATTGAACAAATATTTCATAAGCATAAATGTGCAGTGCCAACAGTTCCACATCTAATATATTCTTTGATTTCTCCACCATGAATGCATCACTAAGATTTTTCTTTGTATTCATTTAGGAGGATGGATAGGATTTCATGGCATCCTTGAACAAATAAGACTTGAATGAGGAGGGAGAACTAATACCCAAGGCTCTCCTAAGAAGGTACAACACCATAATCATTGTCACATCCTCATTGATATTGGAACCCACTAGAAAAAGATTGTGTACTAGTTACTTTCCTACGTATAATGCCTCTCATGATACAGTGGGATCCACTCCTTATGATACACCTTATTCTTTAATTTGGAAATGGAACCCACAGGAAGAGAGTTTTCTCAACAAGTAACTTCACAAAAGATTCAAATATGTCTATAAGTATTTTGTTGAATAGTTTGTTGTGGGACTTGCACATCAAATAATTTAGAAATAAGAATTCCATAAAAAAAATTGGAAATAGCCTTATCTACCTTCATATATGTAGATAGTTCCAAACCTGACCTTTGGGATGAAACAAAAGATAAAGAATCCCTCACAAGATTTATTCACCTAACCCTTTCTTAATTCAGATCCAAATGTTGAGAAAAAATATTTTATGTAGCAAGTAACATGCCATAACTCATAATTTTGAATCAACCTAATTATATGTTTTGAATAACATCTTAAACATGTAGTCTATTCCTGTAAGCACCTCACATTAAATTCATTCAAGGAATTGTTTATTAAAATGTAATATGATTCATTAAATTGAACCAATAATGTTTGAACAAAACTAAACATGCAAGAATATGGAACTTTTTAGACACCCTACAATTTGTCTAAAAATTCTTCATGTTTCCCATCGATTTGACATGTTTCCAATTTTTTTCCTAAGATCTTTTCGGCAGACCCCAAATGCAGTCAAAATTTGTGAACACAAAAAAATATTTCCAATATGACTGTAGAATCACTCATTGAATTCAAGTAAAAATACTACCAAAACCACATAAAAACGAACCGTTTTGTTACACTTTTATCTTCATAACAAATTTGTACAATGAGATTTTAATTTTTCAATTAAAAACCAATAAATATGACTACACACATTTGCAAGAAGATGATGATGATTACAATGAGGCTCTAGAAGCCTTTTTAACATGAAGAAGATCCAAAACCATAACCCTGAAAGATGAAATGCCAAAAGTTTTTCGGACCCTGATGGGGGTAGTTGGTACGTCAACTTCCCAAGGGTGTAACTTTTGTATATGATCTCCATTTGGAGCGCACGATAGCTCATTGGAAAGTTCTATCAAGAAATACACATTTTGACATAACATTATGACTAAATCCTACAATGTGACTATGGAGGTCCCAAAAAATGTTTTCTAGGGCCTCAAAATGGCCTTGAAAGTTTAGTACCCAAAAAGTTGCAGAAAAAATGTCATGGTGGAAAACCATGTTTTTTAGCCAGGGGAATATTCCCCCCTTATAAAGAAAATGTCTCCATTGTGTCAAGTCCCCTAGGAATATTTTTTTGAATCCAAACCTTGGTGAGTTGCTTGTCTTTCCAAAAAAGTTATCTTGCTTAGCTTGTTGAAGGCTATTATGAAACTGTTATTGGAGGGGTTGGATCCATTTAACCAATCTAGTTGCATGATCTACCTAAGTGTGGGAGTCATCTATTGGTGAAGATGTACCATGAATAACATGAAGGGATTTATCATAACTTAGTTTGACTAGGCAGTGTGGAGGCACCCCCATAGGTACAATAGGAATATATTAGTTCTCTTCTACAATCTTGTTGATCTATTTTGGTTGCATAGAAGGGTATTGGGATGAGGATGCAGTGGTTCTAGTGTCCTCTCTGACCAGATTATGAAGAGGATAAAATTTATGGTATGATATATTATTTTTTGGCACTATTTTGTCGAGATAGTAGTTGGAACTACCTCTAGTATCCTGTAGGGGTGACCCCCCAAAGTAATAATAACACTACAGGGTCGAGACTCATAAACAATATGACGCCTCCACATATATGGCTATCCTAAAATAACATCACAAACTTCCAATGGGGAAACATCACACATTAAATCATCCTTGAAGGGCTTGATGTCGTATGACATGCGGCATTGTTGGCTGACATGAAGATCTCATCCTTGGTGAATCTATTCGATGTTGTATGGTTGCAGGTGTGGTGTTGTCAACAAATCCAACTGCTTGACGACCTCTACAAAGATGAGTTTCTACTAGCTTCCACTATCAACAATAAAATGCAGTGAGGTCCCCTTCATCCATATCTTTGAATGGAAACGTTGCTCCCCCTCTTTAGGATCCTTTTCTGTCTCCTTTTATTATTCTCTAAATCAGAGTCTGATTTGGGGCTTGGTTTTGTTTCTTTGAGCTCAACTACCAATTATTGTTTCTAGTGACATTAATCGATGTTTTTCGAAGGGATTTTGTGGAAGTCGTACCACTTCCCAGTGTCCTTATTTGTCTATCCATTTCTCTTATTTTCCTATGGCTTGGAATGGTTGCCTTTGAGGTTCGTTATTCTATGTATTAGGTCCTCCTTTACCATACTTTGGTCATTTCATATTTGTAGACCCAAATTTTTTCTTGTTGTGATGCTTAAATGTTTGCTCGATTTTGACAACAAATCGATAAGCTATTCCAAATGATGAAATTTACATAACATCCATTTCAGTTTGGATGTGCCTTTGTAGAGCCCTACGGTATTTTAGAACTAGATTTTGCTTGAATTATTTGATACCTAGCTTGGTGCACAAGGTATGGAAGGTATTTGTGAAGTCTTGAACTGTTTGGCCCCTCTCTTGATGCATCATTGTCCATATCATGTACTGGTCATCATAGTTTCCCACAGGATAATATTTCTCCTTGACCGCATCCATAAAAAAATCCAAAGTGGACTCAGACTCCAATATTCCATATTCCTTTGTGGAATTTTTATCCTAGTAATATTCTCACCAATGTTTGACACACGAAAGAGCCTTAAGGAGCGAAAAGGTGATCTTTTCTCTCTCAGAAATTTTTTGAACACAGAAATAACCTTCTACCAAATTTAACCATTTTTTCAAAGAATCTGCATCGATCTGACCTTCAAATATGGGGATATCAAAATTAACTTGTACCTAGAATGAGGAAGTGTCTCCAAAGAAACTACTTAATGAAGGCGTTCTTGTTGTTGTTGGCAATCATTGAAGTATTTGGGGAAAATTCTCCAACATCTTGTGCCTCTATCGCGAGAGGGCCTCCACAAGAAACAACTTGATGGAATATTCTTCTCCATAGTTTCTCTTCTCTTCTGCCATTGGAGGCCACTTGGGATAGTGAGAGTGGTTTTACTCAATATAAACTAGTTGAATACCCAAATCTCTTTACCCTGACCTCATTAGGCACATGCACTAAGAAATGAAAAGGAGTAACCTTCTATGATACCATTGATCCAGATTATTTTGAGAATCAAATGAAGGAAGAGATACAAAAATCAAATATATATATATATATATATATATATATATATATATATATATATATTGCAATCAACATAGATATACAACAATGCACAATTTTTATTAATGAGAGAATGTATAGAAACTGTAAAATTATAGAGTGAATGGCTCGCTAGAATGGTGGAAACTTATCTCTAAGAAGAGATGTGATGGCTACATGAATTCTCAAGAATATGATAATGATTACAATGATGATCTAGAGGATTTTTTAACATGAAGAAAATCCAAAACCATAACCCCGGAATATGAAACACCAAATGGTTTTTGGGCCTCGATGCGGGTAGTTGGTACTTCAACTTCCCAATGGCGTAACTTTTGCATACAATATTCATTTGGGGTGCAAGATAGCTTGTTGGATAGGTGTATCCAAGGAATATTCATTTTGATGTCACAATCAAGCTAAATACTATAGTGTGATTGTGGTGGGAAAAAAAGTTTTTTAGGGCTTCAAAACAACCTTGTAAGTTTAGGACATGAAAAAGATGTAGAAAAACTTCCAAGGTGGAAATCCCTGTTTTGAGATAGTGGAATAGTGGGTGGCCACTGATTTCCACCAAGATAAATTTTTCTTGGAATGTGTTATTCTTGGCTATTACTTTCTGACAATGTACGAGTTCCCCAAATGAAGATCGTATGCGAATTTTACACCCTTGGGAAGATGACGTATCAAATAATCCCAGTGGGGCCCACAAAACTTTTTGGTGTTTCATCTCCCGGGGTTAGGGTTTTGGACATTTAGGATTTTATCATTTATGTTTAATGATAAAATGGCCTTTGGAGTCTCATTTTACTCATCTTCTTGCGAATGAGCGTAGTCGTCATATCTCTTCTCAGAGATAAGTTTCCACCATTCGAGAAAGTTTGTTTCATTTTACATTTTTATAGTTTCAGCATGTTCTCTTTATTAACAAAAGTCAATTTTCACTATATATATGTGTTTTTATTTGATATGTACTTGTATTTCATTTAATTTCATTTATAAATCAAGATCAGTGGGATTAGAGCGGTTTTGCTTTTATTTGTTTCTTTGTGCATGTATCCAATGATGTCAGAGTAAAGGGAGTTGGTGATCCGGATTTATGTAGGAACACAATGAAATACAAAAATAGACATAAACACAGAGATGCAGCGGAAATAAGACTTCATTTCATTAATAACAAATGAGTGAAAAATGATTACCGACAGAATGGAATCAAACTAGCTAGGGCACTGGTAGCTTATCTCTGAGAAGAGATGTAGTGGCTACTGGCCTCTGAACTCCCCATTACAATGAGGCTTGAAGGCCTATATATTATTGAGAAACAATGGAAAACCCTAAACATCCAAAAACCTAACCCTAGGAGATGAAACACCAGAATATGGGCCCCGTTGGGCTAAATTGGTACAACAATTTCTCGGGGTCGTAACTTTGGCATACTATATTCGTTTGACGCACATAACACATCGTTAGAAATATCTATCAGAGGACTACACTCCTGACAATAAATATTGAGTGTGGACTGGACTCATATTCACCGTAACATTTGTGCCCAAAAAACGTCGTTTAGGGCCTCAAAACAACTCCAGAAGTTTAGGACCCGAAGAACTGCTAAAAATAGTAAATTGTGCTACAATTAAGGAAACTGAAAAACTGAAAGAAACAATGGTGTGGGTCCAAGTGGAATAGGTGGGTGGCCACCAATATCCACTTGGATCAGTCCCCCCCCCTTAGGAAGCAATGGTCCCCATTGCATTGAGTTCCTCCATGAGATGAGGAAACTTCTGCTAAACTTGGTCCCTAGTGAGCCACTTTCCCTGGTAAGGGAGTTGACCTACTTTGACAACTCGATATAGTTGGATCCTCTGTTGGTGGGTGGTCTTGATTTGTGTGTCCATAATTCGATCAGTTGTGACTTGTTCCATGCAATCTGGTTTTAACTCTGTTGGTGTGAGTTGTTCTGCCATGTCATATGTGTCTAGTAGAGGTGGAAAGTAGGGTCGAAGGCGGTCCACATTGAACACTGGGTGAAGACCAAGGAATGGTGGAATAATGAGCTCAAAGGCATTGTCCCCTAAAGCCTTGGTGATGGTGTATGGCCCATATCGGAGTGGGTGAATCTTGCGATAGGGTCCAGTGAGGCGCTCCTTTTGCAAATGTAGCCACACTTTGTCGCCCACCTGGAAGTTGTGTGGCACACGATGTTGATCATGTCATTGCTTGTACTTAACATTGGCTCTATCCAAGATGTCATGAACTTGTTGGTGGATGTGCTAAATGCGCTCAATGAAGTTGTTTGCCTTGTCAGTGTCAAACTGGACATGGCATGACTCTGCCCGAGTAACCACAAATGGCATGGCTACGTCAATGGGACATAGTGGCTGGAATCCCAAGCCCACTTGAAAGGGGATGTGGCTGGTTGTGCTCTGGAGAGACCGATTGTAGTTGTGTTGTACATAGCAGAGGCTCTCATCCCGTGTGCGTGGATTCTTTGAGTTGTACATGCACAGAATGTGTACAATCATCTGGTTGATGACCTCTGTCTGGCCATCAGTTTGCAGATGGAAAGTTGTGGACTTGGTGAGCTTGGTCTCCAGCATCGACCAGAGGCTGGACCAAAATGTACTAAGGAACCTGATGTCTTGATCTGAGATGATAAATTGTGCGATCCCAAAGTGTACCCACACTTGTTCAAAGAAGATTTTAGCAGTGGCTTCTGCTGTGATATTCTTCTTCCAGGCCATCATAATGGACATCTTTGAGAATCAGTCGACGACCACAAAAACACAGTCATTGTCATGCTTAGTAGAAGGAAGGCCCAACATGTAATCCATAGAGATGGATTCCCAAGGTCAACTAGGGGTAGGAAGCAGAGTATAGAGGCATTGCTTATTGATGGTCAGTTTGGCAATGGCTCAAGCAGTGCAAGACTTGATGTACTTCCCAACATCCCGTCGAAGGTTTGGCCAATAGAAATACTTTTGCAGTACTGCCATGGTTTTCTCGACCCTGAAATTCCCAACGACCCGACTATAGTTCACCTCCCAAATCATCTTGGCTCACTTGCTTGAAGGAACACAAAGGTGTCCTAGGTGACAAAGCAGGGCATACCGGAGGTGAAAATTGGGAACTTGCTTACCCTCCAAGAGTGTATTGTATGTGTGGCTGAATTCTGGATTACTTGTGTAGAGAAGCGACCAATCGGAAGTCTCGTGCCCACAAGAGTTGAGCACAGTGGTTAGCACCACGATGGGTGGTCGACTGAGGTAGTCTGCAACATTATTGGCGTTGCCTTTCTTGTACTTAATGTTCAAATGAAATTGTTCTAGGTATGTGGACCACTTCTGATGGCGATCGTTCTGCAACTTCCCTTGTGTCTGTATGAACTGCAGGGGTCGGTGGTCTGTGTGGATGACCATTTCCTTTCCCAAAATGTAATGCTTCCATTGTCGATAAGCCTTCACAATGGAATACATTTCTTTGTCATAAGTGGGATACTTTCGAATTGTGTCAAAAAGTGTCTCACTATGATATGCCACTGGATGCCCATGTTGAGTAAGGACTTCCCCAATGGCATAGTCAGAGGCATCTGTCTCGATCTCAAATGGTTGTTGCAAGTCTAGTAATGTGAGCACTGGTGCAGAGCAGAGGCGATGCTTCAACTCCCTCAATGCCTTTTGTTGAGATTCAGACCAAAGATGTTTTCTTTAGCTTCTCCCTTGGTGACTTGACTCAAGGGCCAAGTGATATGAGAGAATCCCAACACAAACCTACGGTAGAAATTGGCAAGACCTAAAAAGATGTGGAGCTCTGTTAGGGTGGTTCGGGCTGGCCAATCCCGAATGACTTGGATATTTTCTAGATCCACATGCACCCCCTGCTCATCAATAATGTATCCCAGATATTGAAATTAGGTCATGCCAAAAGTGCATTTCTCCAAATTGGCACTCAACTTGTGTTGTCACAGTGTTTGGAGGACCTGTCAGATATGGTGGAGGTGCTCTTCCCAAGTTTGGATGAAGATTAGAATGTCATCCAAGTAGACCACTACAAATGAGTTGGTGAATGGTCGTAGGATGTCGTCCATTAGCCTCATGAAGGTTGCAGGGGCATTCGTCAACCTGAATAGCATGAACAACCATTCGAAAAGGCCCTCCTTGGATTTGAAGGTAGTCTTCCACACATCAGAGGGTTTGATTGGTACCTGGTGATACCCTGACTTCAAGTCGATCTTGCTGAAATATTTTTCCCCCTTGAGTTGGTCCAGAAGGTCATCAATCCATGGGATTGGGTACCTATTCTGAACAGTGATCTTGTTCAGTGCCCGATAGTCAATGCAAAGTATCCAAGTCCCATCTTTCTTCTGCACCAACACGATCGGGCTCTCACAGGCTGATGAACTCGGTCAGATGTGACCTTTCTGCAACAACTCCTAAATCTGCCTCTTGATTTCATCATGCTCCATTATAGAGCACCGATAGATGGGTCCATTGGGAAGCGATGCACCTGGGGTCAAATCGATGGGGTGCTTGACCTGACAGTGTAGAGGCACCCCTGCGGAGGAGGTGAAGATGTCCTCATACTCCTCCATGAACTTATCCATCTGTTGCTTTCGTGCAATGGGTCCCTATCTGGAGGTCATGGCCACAGTCTTCCTCTTTCCCTGAGGGCATATCATCAGGAAAAGAAACTTCCTGGTTCTGGAAATGAGCTTACTGCATTGTTTTGCAGTAACCAAAGTTATGGTGGTAGGCAGTGTTATCTCCGGTATCCTGTACAGCTTATTGCCCAAGGTGATAATAACAACATGAGGCCTAGACTCATACACAGCATGTCGCTTCCATAAGAACGGTTGGCCTAATAATACATCAGAAACATCAAGAGGAGCAATGTCACATAATACCTCATTCGTGAAGTTCTTGATGTTGTAGGGAAGGTGACATTTTTGGCTGACGCGAAGGTCTCGTCCTTGGTGCAACCACCCGATGGTGTATGGTTGTGGGTGTGTTTTGGTCGGCAAGCCCAACTGCTTCATGACCTCTACCGAGATGAGGATCTTTTGGATCCTGCTATCGACAATGAGCTACAATGGGGAACCCTTTACCCACATATTAGAATGGAAGAGACACTCTGCCTCCTCTGGATCTTTTGGTTCCTCCTTCTAGATCTTCATGGTGGAAACAATGTCGTTGGGCTCTACATCAATAATCTACTTCCCCCTATCATTCCTCTTGTCGGGTTCTGATTCAGAGTCGGAGCATGCATCCAATTCAGAATCCTTCAACTCGACTACCAATGACTGCCTGGCTCGACACTCACTTGTTTTGTGAGTGGAGCTCTTATGGAACTCACACCACTTCCCTGTGTCCTTTTTTGGCTTCGTGGTGTTGTTCCTTGCTTGTGTCTTTGGCGGGTTATCCTGGGCCGCCCCACCTTGGCTTGGTCCTTTGTTCTTCAGTTTTGGGGTACCTTTCCCTTACTTTTGATTCGCAAACCCAAAGTCTCACTTTTTCTATTTGAACTTCTACTCAATCTTGGAAGCATATCGATACAACACACCAAGCAAGGAGATGTCGAGGAACTCCATTTCCTCCTGAATGTATCTGTGCAGACAATTGTGGTACTTTAACACCAAATGTTTCTTTGAATCTTTTATACCCAACTTTGTCTGTAGGGTATGAAACAAATTTGTCATCTCATGCACATCTTGGTCCCTTTGATGCCGCAGCGTAGTCCATTATATGTATTTGTCCTCATAACTCCCCACGGGATAATATTGTTCCTTGATGGCACCTCAAAAATAATTCCATGTGGGTGTGGCCGAGAACAGAGAGGGTTCCCCCTCGCCCTGCTGTTGTGAGTAGGTTTCCCACTAGTCCTTGACATGGGGGGCGGCTTTGAGGAGTGCGAAAATAATCCTTTCTCGGTCAAAAAATTCATGAACCGAGAAATATCCTTCTAATAGATTCAACCATCTATCTATGACATTTGCATCTATTTGGCCCTCAAATATGGGAATGTCAAAGTTGACTTATACCTTAAAAGGAGTGGCACCTCTAGAGTGGTTGTTGGATGTCGATGCACTACTAGTGGGAATCCGTTGAAGAATCTAGGAAAAGTTGTCCATCATCGCATTCCTTTGTTTCTTGAGGGCCTCCTCAAGCAACATTTTGATAGGATCTCCTGCTCCCTCATCTTTCTTTTCTTCCCCCATGGCCAGTCGTCGGGGTTTGCGAGACTGATCTTGCAAAGGTTCAACCAGATCGAGCCCCAACTCCTTATACCCTGACCTCATTGGGGACATGCAAAGAAAGATCGAGAACGAGCGGACCGCTCTGATACCACTGATATGGATTTATGTAGGAACATAATGAAATACAAAAATACACATAAACGCAGAGATGCAGCGGAAATAAGACTTCATTTCATTAATAACAAATGACTGAAAAATGCTTACAGACAGAATGGAAATAAACTAGCTAGGGCACTTGTAACTTATCTCTGAGAAGAGATGTGGTGGCTACTAGCCTCTGAACTCCCTGTTACAATGAGGCTCGAAGGCCTATATATTATTGAGAAACAATGGAAAACCCTAAACATCCAAAAACCTAACCCTAGGAGATGAAACGCCAGAATAAGGGCCCCATTGGGGTAAATGGGTACATCAATTTCCCAGGGCTGTAACTTTGGCATACTACCTTCATTTGACACACATGATACATCGTTAGAAATATCTATCCAAGGACTACACTGCTAATAATGATTATCAAGTCCGGAATGGACTCATATTCTTCGCAACATTCGTGCCCAAAAAACATTTTTTAGAGCCTCAAAACAACTTCGAAAGTTCACGACCCGAAGAACTGCTAAAAATAGTAAATTGTGCTACAATTAAGGAAACTGAAAAACTAAAAGAAACAATGGTGTGAGTCCAAGTGGATGAGGCAGGTGGCCATCAATATCCACTTGGATCAGTTGGGACTCTAAGTAGTGGAACATTTTCAAGACCTTACTTGCTGACCCCAATGACCTCCTATGGTTGAACAAAAGAGAGATGAGAGAGCATGATATCCTTTTAAATTTTTGTTCAAGGAAGCCCTGGAGTGACAAAGGAATGATATGATGGATAATTTTTCACAAATTCTTCGACAACTACCAATAGTTGATGCATATTCGTCAAGCGACCACTTTGGAGGAATCACCCCCTTCAAAATACAAACTTGAGGTTTTATATTACTATAGTTGAAGATCCGATAGATGCAAATGATCTATATAATTGGTTGAATATACTAGAAGGGTATTTTACCGATAGAGAAAATGTTACCTTTGTGCTCCTTAAGGTTGTCCCCCATGTCAAATATATGTGGGAGACTTATTATGAGCGAAAGGTTAGTGAGGAATCCAAAATATTTATAGTCTCACCCACTTGGGATTCTTTCAAGGATGAAATTAAGTAACAAGACTATGATGTTGGAATTTACGATGACGATTATACGAGGTGAACCACACTATGATAGAAAAGGGACCAAACAGTGCAATAGATTACAAACATATTTAATACATTGTGCACCAAGTTGGGTATCAAAGACTCTAAACGAAATATGGTGCTCAAGTACCATGATGGTATTCATAGATACATCCATACATAAATGAATTTTATGGACATCTCACCATCGTGAGCGACTTATCGATATATTTTCAAAATAGAGTATAAATTTTAAAACAAGAAGATGGAGTTTGGGTCTGCAAATTCCTCATAGTAGAAGTAGGGAAAAGGTGGCCCCAACCAACAAAACAAAGGATAGAGAAAGGATGGACACCCTCAAGAAAACTAGTCGAATCCATAGACAAAGAAGGGTAATGAGAAGAAGAAGAAAGACACTCGAAAGTGTCATAACACCGACGAATGTCGCTCGAAGCAGTCATTGGTGGTCGAGTTGAAATCCTCATAGTTAGAAGTATGTTATGAATATGAATCATATCTAGATAAGAGGAAGTGGATCATTGATGCAGAAGGAAGTGTCATCGTTTCTGTCGCCAAGGTCCAAGCAAGTGAACCTGAATAAGTAGAGGGAAGTGAGTTCCTTTTTCACTCAAAAATGTGGGTGAAGGGTGCTCCAATGCATTTCATTGTCGATAGAGGAAGTAAAAAGAACTTGATATCAACATACGTCGTCAAGAATTTTGACCTACTAACAACACGACACTCGCATCCTTACACCATTGGGTGACTCCTCTAAGGGAGAGATCTTCGCGTTAGCGAATAGTGCCACCTTCCCTATGACATTAAGCCCTTCAAGGATGAGGTATTATGTGATATTTCCCCCTTAAAGTTTGTGATGTTCCTTTAGGCTAACCATACTTGTGGAAACGACACGATGTTTATGAGTCCAGACCTCGCAGTGTTATTACTACTTTGGGTAGACAATTGTAGAGGACACCAAACATAGCTCCACCTAATGCCATTTCTTTGATTTCTGCTAGAAAATGCAGGAAGGTAATTTCCCAAACTGGGAAATTTGTCTACTTCGTGACTCACTCTCAAAGTGAATAGAAGGTCGTATCCACATACATGACCTCTCCACGTAACAAAATAAGGTGGACAATGTTGTGGAAGAATACAAAGACATATTATCCTCACCCACTGGGGAATCGTTGCATTTTCAGGTCAAGAACTTAATCGATCTATCACCCATTGAACCTCTAACTAGTGGGCTAGTCTATCATCACTCTCTTATGGAAAATGAGTAAATCAAGTGTTGAATCCAAGAGTTTCCTCGAAAGGGGCACATCCGGCCCAACTCCCCACCCTACAGAAGCACAATTGTACTTGTGCAAAAGAAATATGGGACTTGGCGAATATGTATTGATTATTGGTCCCGAAACAAAATCACAATCCAGACTCAGTACCTAATTCCCCGAATTGACGACCTTCTCGACTACCTCAAGGGATCCAAGTAATTCAATAAGATTGACCTCAAGTTCCTCTACCACCAGGTCCCAATAGAACACATTGATGTATGGAAAACTACTTTCAAGTGCAAAGAAGGTCTTTTCGAATGGCTAGTCATGCGCTTTGATTTGAAAAATGCTCGTGCAACTTTCATGAGGTTGATGGATGATATATTGCATCATTTCACCAATTATTTTGTGGTGGTATATCTTGATGATATCCTCATCTTCAACAAGAATTCGACAGAACACTTGCATCATATTCAACAGGTCTTTCACATGCTGCGACAACATAAGCTATATGCTAACTTGGAAAAATGCTCCTTTGACATGAACATGGTCCAATACCTAGGCTACATTATTGATGAGCATGATGTGCATGTGGATCTAGCCAAGATCCAGGTCATTTGTGACTGGTCATCCCCGAACACACTAACCGAGCATCATAGTTTCCTATGACTTGACAACTTCTATTGTAGGTTCATGTTGGGATTCTCTGATATTGCATGGGCCCTTAGCCAAGTGACCAAGTGTAATGGAAAGGAAAATTTCATATGGGGAAAGTCGCAACACCAAGTTTTCAATGATCTAAAACATGACTTGTGTTCATCCCTAGTGCTCTCCTTACCCAATCTGCAACAACCTTTTGATATTGAGACTGATACTTCAAACTATGTTGTGGGTGTAGTTCTCGCTCAACATGAAAATCTAGTGGCATATCGCGAGACAATATTAGATGTCGTTTGTAAGTACCCCACCTATGACAAATAAATGTATTCGATTGTACAAACATGCCGCTAATAGAAGCATTACATTCTTGGGAAGGAGATAATCATCCACACTAATTATTAGCCACTATTGTTCATGCAGACATAAGGAAAATTATAGAATGATTGTCATCAAAAGTGATCCACATATTTGTAGCAGTTCCATCTCAACATCAAATATAAGACATGAAACACCAATCGTGTCACTGACTGCTTCATTTGACCTCTAGTTGCATCCCTAACCACGGTGATCCAGTCTTGTGGACATGAGGCCTCAAAGTGGCCCCAACTATACAAGAGTGATCCTGACTTCGCTACCACTTACTACATGATAGACATAGGCGTAATTGTCACTAAATGTCATCTTCAAGACACACTATTATGCCATATGGACCACCTCTTTGTTCCTTTAAGTGAGTGTACAAAGTTGATTTGGAAATCTCACTACAATCAGATAAAAGGACACTTTGGCATAGAAAAGACCTTGTCAGTACTACAAAATAATTTTTTTTGGCCAAAACTTTGATAGGATGTTAGCAAGTATATCAGGTCTTGCACTACGTGTGACATTTCCAAACCAGTCACAAAGAATCAATGTCTGTACACCCCTCTGCCTACTCCCGATAGGACCTGGGAATCCATCTTGATGAACTACATGTCTTTCCTTCTTTCAACCAAGCAAGGTAATGACTGTGATTTTGTGGTTGTTGATAGGTTTTCTAAGATAGCCATTATAACATCTTGCAAGAAGAGTATCCTAGTGGAGGCAACTACCCAGATCTTTTTCGAACGAGTATGGGTACACTTTGAGATACCACAAACCATCATATCGTATTGAGATGAAAGTTTCCAAAGCACATTCTAGTCAAACCTCTAGTCATTGTTCGACACCAAACTCACCAAATTGAACTCCTTCCACCCCCAAATTGATGGCCAGAAAGACATTGTCAACTGAATGATCATGCATATATTTCACATGTACAACTCCAAACATCCACGGACATGGGATGAGAGTCTCCCCTATATTCAACACAACTACAATAAAGGCCTCCATAGCTCTACCAACCACAACCCCTTTCAGGTGGCCTTGGGATTTCAACCATTGGGTCCCATTGATGTTGAATTTCCCCTTGCATCCACATGGGCATAATCGTCTCATGCTCAATATGAGGCCGATAAAGAAACCAAGTTTATTGAATGGATTTATCACATTTGCCAATAGGTCTATGATATTTTACAAAAAGCCAATGCTAAGTACAAGCAACTCTGTGATCAACATCAGGTGTCGCACAAGTTTCAGGTGTGATGTAGGGTCTGGTTTCATTTGCAGAAAGAGTTCCTTATAGGACCCCATCGGAATCTTTGTTCACTTCACTATGGACCTTGCACCATCACCAAGGTTGTGGGTGACAATTCTTTTGAGCTAATTATTCCCCTCTTCCTTCGCTTACACCCAATGTTCAATGTGGACCTCCTTCAACCATACTTTCCACCATTATTTGACACATCAGAGATAGAAGAGAAATTTACACCAACAAAGATCAACCCTAAATGCATGGAACATGCAACCATTGATCAGATTATGAACACTCAGGTTAAAGGGACTCGCCAACAAATGATCCATCTTTATCAGGTTGTCAAAGAAGGGCAGCTATTGCACCAAGGCAAGTGGCTTACCCGGGGCCAAATTCAGCAAAAGTTTCCCCTTTTGATGGGGGAACTTTGCACAATGGATACGATCCCTTCCTAAAGAGGTAGGATTGATCTAGGTGGATATCAATGGCCACCCACCTATTCCACTGGGTCAAAGAACAATTTTTCATTTTGGCATATTTTCTACATCTTTTCAGGTCGAGAACTTTTGGGGCCGTTTTGAGGCCCTGAACGATATTTTTTTTACTTTTCAAGGCCTAAGGTCATAATGTGTTATTTTTGCTAGACCGTTCCTACGATGTATTGAGTGCCCCAAACAAAAATAGTATGAAAAAATTACGCCCTCAGGAAGTTGATGTATCAACTACCCCCATCGAGACCCACAAACCTTTAAATTGCCACCATTCGAGCAAGTTTATTTCATTCTTCACTTTTACAGTTTCAACATTTCTCTTTATTAACATAAATCAATTTTCACTATATCTTTGTGGACCCCAATGAGGTATATATCTTTGTAAGTTTCTTTGATATATATTTATATTTGATTTCGTTTTATTTATAAATTCAAATCAAGTAACTTCAAAAAAAATTCAAATATGTATAAGTATTTTGTAATGGAACTTACATCAAATAATTTACAAATAGAATGTCCATAAAATATTTGGCAAGTAACCTTATCTACCTCTTATATATATATATATAGGATGACACGGAAGATAAAGAATCCCTTACAAGCTTTATTCACTTGACACTGGCTTAATTTACTTCCAAATGTTGAGAAAAATGATTTTATGTAGCAAGTAACATGCCATAACTCATAATTTTGAATCAACCCGATTATATGTTTTGAATAGCATATTAAACATGTAGTATATTCGTGTAAGCACCTCACATTAAATTCATTCAATAAAAAAATGTAATATGATTCACTGAATTGAACCAATAACGTTTGAACAAAACTAAACATGCAACAAAATGGAACTTTTTAGGTACCCTAAAATTTGTCTAAACACTCGTTCATGTTTCCAAATTTTTTCGGCAGATCCCAAACACCTTGGTGTAGTTAAAATTTGTGAACACAAAACAATATTTCCAATATGATAGTAGAATTGCTCATTGAATTCAAGTAAAAATACTATAATAATAATAATCTATTTTTAAGGTCACGGCCAAGCCAACACATCAAATTGGTGTATGAGACCTCTTTGTTTGTGGGACAAGGGACCCCCCTTCACCCAGCGATTTGATTAGTAAAATCTACAAAGGTATACATAACCTACCCCCCTCTGGATTTGAACCTGTAACCTCTTAAGAGGAAACACATGTTCTTAACCATTAAACCCACTCACCACATAAAAACGAACCATTTTGTTAAACTTTTATCTTCATAACCAATTTTAACAATGACATTTCAAACTTTCAATTAAAAACCAATAAATATGACGATGTAAGCGATAAATAAATGAGCGTGGAGTTCGTTTCTTATCTCGATATTAAGAAATTAGTAAAGCTGTACTGAACCACCACTCCAATGAAAGGCCGTGGAAATTATTGGTAAATATTCAAATTATAAAGATAAAACCATGATTGTGTCAGGGTGTTACTGAGGCGTCACAACAACGCAGGTATTATTTAAGATGTCTCGATGGAGATTCAATGACTGTTATTCACGAAGGTGTCTTGATGAATCCTCCTTGAAGATATCTTAATACTCAGACTCATTATGGAAACTTCAAATTAAGATGATAAATATATCTTGAATGATAATATTAATCGTCTATAGTCTTGAATGAAGAAATCTTAAGAAATAATCACGTCATTCAGACTTAAAGTTATGATTATGATGATAATAATCATCCATCAAGAACTCATTAATGATAAAAATCTATCATATTCAATCAAGAAATCTTAAAATATAATAGTAATAATGATTTCAATCGCCTCAATTTCGCAACGTTAACTCCCATACCTAAATCTGAATTTCGCAACGTTAACTCGCAGAACTGAATGGAAGAAATCTGAAGGATTTTCTAAGTTGGGAAAGTTACTAAGGGAACAAGCAGACAGAAAGGGCACTCAGCGTTTAGTTAGCTCTGCTTCAGACGGGCAACAAAAGCGACATGCTGTCCCGATTCAAACCCTCGCCTGAACCGACTTCAAAACCTGCAGATCAATAAACCTATTTCTTCTGTTGTAGTAATTTCGCCCGCCAACGACCATGGCTATCCATATGCAGGCTGCATCAAAGTTCTGGTTCCTCGTCCTTCTGCTAATGGGAAGCGCAGCAGCACCAAGCCTGCAGAGTAGGCTTCTACAGGATATCATTCCACCAGATGATGAAATATCTAATGAGGAGCATCTCGTAGCAGATTATAACGATGCACTGGGATTGCACAGCAACGAGGAGGAGGATTTGGATTTAGAATATGAATCAGAGTCCAAGCATGTGGATTCAGAGGCCATGAGGACTAGGGCAGAATGCCCATGTCCCAGACTGTACGTGGTGAAGGACCAACTTGAGACACTGCAGAGCATAAGCGTTAAGTGCAACGCTCCGTTCATGCTTCTGGACAATCCCCACATTCAACTGGATTCTGATGATGCCTTACCAGGGCTCGTTTTAGAGATTTATTGTGCATAACTTGTAATGTCTGTAGATTATAGAACGCAGCATCGACTCTATATCCTTAATAGGAATATCTATGAAATAGGTGGTACATGTATTTGCAGAATTTTGTACAAATTCCATTTTCAAAAGAATTTCGTCTTATAGTTGTTTCAATGTGCTAATTTTTAGGGAAATGCAGAGGGATTTTGAATTCTCGCTCAGCCCAAAAAAAAAATCGCATAACCTATTTAATACATATTTTTTTTTGGTAAGTTAGGAGAATATATTGAATATTGTTAAATAGCAAGTTACAGTTGGAGAAATAGTTCGAGAGATCGTGGCATAATCGTTTTGGTGGGAAATCAATGCTGTGGCAGCATCATTTTGGTGGGAAATCAATGCTGCGACATGACTGTAGAGTTATCAATTGTCCATACAAACTAGCACAGTTACATAATTGTGGCTGATCAACATCAAATGGCTGATAAGATGAAAAGAATCCTTAAAAGAATATATTAAATTTTATTATTGATTAACAAATAAACGGTTGAGCTTCATTTATTTGGTGTTAATATTTTAATTTATGTTAATCACTTACGTGGCAATCAGTTAGCTATTAAAGTAACTTTTAAATATAATTAGTTAAATGTAAAAAAGTAAACACATAAACGGATGTCTTTATAATAGCTAGGAAGTTAATGATTGAAATCACAGCCATTTATTTTGTGTGACTACTCAGAATATTCTAGCCATATTTAATCCTGTCCATAGAAAACTTATTAAGAAATAAACCCCTATTAAATCTGCCCATGTCAATAGGTGTACGCCTTTAGGCGTAATAACAAAATCTATAAAAAACATAACTATGCTAAGCTTAGAAGCTAGGACGCCACTCAGAGTTGGAACGCAGTAAATTAATCTGTCTGGAAACATAAAAATACCAGTTAAGCCTAAGAACGTTGGAATCAGCTGAATGCATTCATTCGTTCATCTCTGTGCAACAACTCCGTTCATCCCTGTGCAACAACCCCTTGATGTCGCCCTTTACATTCATGACTGAGCTCTAGATGAAATCCATAGAATTCTTCAAATTCACGAGCCCATGACACCCAGAACCTATTTAATACATATTATTATGCATCTCAATCTTACTTTTTTTTAAGAGTGGGAAAACTTATCATTACTCAGTTTTACATTTTTTTTAGAGGGAAAACTTATCATTACTCAGTTCAGTTTTATATAGTGGGAAAATCTATATCATAACTCAGTTTTTAATTAGCAGTGGAGAAAATTATCAATTATCATTACTTGTTATTAGTAAATGTAAGTCTTGAGTTTGAGCAGTTAACATTTTTCCTTCCATCTAAAAAAAACTAACTCTTGACGAAACAAAAATAATATGTATCTAAATCTTAAGTTTTTTTTTAAAAGTGGGAAAAATTATCCTTACTTAGTTTTGCATTTTTAGAGAGGGAAAACTTATCATTACTCAGTTTTATACAGTGGAAAAATCTATATAATAATTCAGTTTTTAACTAGCAGTGGAGACAATTATGAGTTATCATTATTTATTATCAGTAAATACAGGTCTTGAATTTGGGCGGTTAATTTGTTTATTTCCATTTAAAAAAGACTAACTCTTATCCAAACAAATTTTTTTTAAGTGAAACTACAAGACCAAAATAAATATTGTATATATTAATAAATACAAAATAATAAATGTTTTTAGATATTTTAAATTTATCCATATATAATTTTGTTTTAACAGTGTATAACCAACATTTATAGCTATATTATTGATAATTTATCATTCATTTAATAAAACTACAAAATTTATATTTGCACGAGTTTTCTCATTACTGTCCAAAGTGCTAGCGTTCGTGCTTGGTGAACTGGTAGAATTTATTGTCTTTATATTTGCACGAGTTTTCTCATAAGTGTCCAAAGTCCTGGAGTTCGTCTTTGGTGAACTTGTAGAATTTATTTTGTTCATAGGACTAGAGTTATTCATTTAATATGGCTGCATTTTTTTAATTTACTTAAATTAAAAAGATTCTTGACCCTTCTTTGCAGGAAACATTCATCATTCTGGTCATCTGGAGAGCTTGTAGAGTTTGTGTTGTTAGGAGGGCAAGAGAAATTCATTGCTCGTTGTAATTTTCTTTTAATTTACTTGTATTAAAAAAACTCATGACAGGTCTTTGAGGGAAACATTAATATATGTGCCAATTTGGAGGAGTGTTAGAATTTGTTTTCTTGGGAGGACTAAAGTTTATTCATTTATGGCTATATTTTTTAATTTGCTTATATTATAAATGAATTATAACAGGTAGGAATTTGCCTAATTAGTAAGAGAAAAACTTTAGATTAGACTGTTGCTACACATTTTTGAGGTAGTTAAAAATATTTCTTTATTTATTTTTCCTGATAGCCTAATGATCCTTGCAATCTTCGGAAGCGTCTGGCCTCAGAGCTTTAATGATGGGCACGTTTACTCAGTTAGATTGATTTTATTTGAACTCCACATTTTTGGGTTCTACTATTAATTAAATGGCAATTTAAAATTAATTATATTTTATTTACATATGGATTTTTAATTAACAAGATTTCATATGATCTGAATATTCTTAATATTTAAGATAAATGAAAAACTGTGATTGCAAACATTTTTTTAATTAACAAGATTTCATAAATATTTTTAATATTTAAGATAAATGAAAAACTGTGATTGCAAGCATTAACTTTTACTGTATTTAGATTTGTTACTATGCTTTGGTTTGAAGGTGTTTTTACTGTGATTTCATTTTTCGATTTTTTTTTAATGCATTTATGTTTTTTGATTCAAGTTTGTTCTGGTTTTTTTTTCTGAATATCCTCCCCCTTCCTTTACCAGGTTTCCGTTGGTCTCTTAGCGGGGCGGCGCCGTGGATGACTGGGGTAACAACTGTGCGCGCGCGGCGTGGGTGACTGTGGAAGCCTTCCTCCACCTTTTTAACAGTAGTGGGTGCGTGGACTCCTTCCTTCCACTCCACGGTAGCTCGTAACACCCCTTCAGTCATCCGCTGTAATCTCCTATCGGCGTTCATCAGCCACAGGTGATGTGGCTGCGCTAGTTTAATAAATATAACATGAACATTGACGTGGAGGGTCGCGTATGATGTAGCAGGGTGTTTAATGTTTTTTTGGGGTTTCCATTTGTTACGAGACACGGGCTCGTCTTCGTCGCCCTCCCTGAACAGATTGTGAGTCTGAACGTCAGAGGTTTACACCCATCTATTGCTTGGTTTGAACCTCATGCCATAGTTAATATAGAGATTTTGATCATGGGGACATACCCGATATTGGGGAGACAGGCATGAATATGACTGGAGGACAAAAACAGAGGATTCAGTTAGCTAGAGTAGTATATAATGTTTAAGTTCAAGTAGAGGCAAGCATACATACACACAACAATGGAGCTCCTCTTGAGTTTTTCTTCACAATCATACATGAAACTAAATTCCAAATACACTAGACTAGATATTTTCTACAATTCTTCATCTTTTACTTACCTATTAAATGCAACTTTACCTATCTAATTTGTGCATTTAATATAGATATCTATTATCTACTTGGTCAATCAAATAAGTGAGGGAGAAATTACACCATTCAACACTCCCCCTTAATTCTGACCATTAAGAAAATCAGCACAAACAATGCCTAAGTGTTGTCTCTGAAATTCAAAAGTTCTTCTTCCCAATGGTTGGCTGAAGATATATGCTAATTGTTCTTTCGAACCACAAAAATGTAGCATGATACTACCAAATGATACTGACTGTCAATGTGTTTACTCTTGCATTGAAACACATGATTCTTAGATAATGCGATTGTTGAACTCTTGTCACAAAATATAGGAGTTGGCTCCTTCTCTTCATGTGCAAGATCACTAAGGATTCTTCTCAACCAAACTGCATGACAAGTTGTTGAAGTTCACATACTCTCTTTCTACTCAAGAAATTGTGATGATGGGTTGTTTCTTTGAAGCCCATGAAATTAAACCTATACCCAACAAAAATGCATACCCATAAGTAATTCTCCTATCATCAACGCCACCTGCAAAATAACTATTTGTATATCCAATAAGTGAATCATTTTCTTAATTGGAATACCAAATTCCATAATCTATTATACCTGCAATATACTTCTCAGAATTCTTTTTCCAACTTTCCAATGAGAGATTTTAGGATATTCCATAAATCTCGAATTTAAGTTCATTGCATACATAATATCTTTCCCGATAGTTGTAAGGTACATGAGGCTGCCTACAAGCCTCTTATACAAGGTATAATCAATTGACGTTCCTTCATATTGCTTACTTAGTTTTGTAACTGTTGCAATTGGTGTACATGTTGGCTTGCATTTGTTCATTTTGGAATTTTTCAAAATATCTGTGGCATATTTTCGCTAACATATAAAAATTCTCTTTTCAAATTGCTCAACTTCAATTCCCAGAAAATATGTCATAAGACCGAGATCAATCATCTAAAATTCACTTTCCATGGCTGCTTTGAATTTATTCAACAACAAATTTCTTGTAGAAATCATGTTATCAACATACAAACAAACTATCAAAATATTACCTTTCTGATCTCTTTTGGTGTAAAGTCTGGGTTCATTGTTGCTCCTGTTGAACCCATTGTTGAGAAGATAAGAATCAATGTGATTGTACCAAGCTCTTGGAGCTTGCTTTAAACCATACAAAGTTTTCTTCAATCTGTAGACTTTATAGTCTTTACCTCTGAGCTCAAATCCTAGTAGTTGATCTACATAAACTTCTTTCTGTAAAATTCCATTTAGAAAGGTTGATTTAATATCCATTTGATAGACTGGCCATTTCCTTTGAGCTGCAACTACCAAAACTGCTCCAACAATATCGAAACATGCTACTTGAGAAAATGTTTCTCCGTAGTCAATATTGGGTTGTTGATAAAACCCTTTTGCTACAAGTCTTACCTTTTGTTTCTCTACTTTTCATTTCTCATTGAATTTTGTCTAATACATCCATTTAGATCCAATGTTGGTTTTACCTATAGGAAGATCCACAAGATCCCATGTGTCGTTTCTTTCAATTACTTCAATTTCTTCATTCATTACATCAACCCATTTTTCTTCTTTAACTACTTTTTCAAAGTATACTTGTTGATAAGATAACATAGAAAAGTGTGCTTGTTGATCCACGTCATCATTATGCTCATAAATTTCTCTCAAGCTTCTTTTTTTTTGGTTCATCAAATTTTCTACAGTGGGATCTGAATCATTGCTAGAAGAAGAAGACGAACTATGCTTTGTTTGTTCTCCTTGGCCTTGTACTTTCAATCTTGGAAGTCTTGGTGGAGAATCTTGTTGTCCAGTAGCTTGCACCTACTTATATTCCTATATAGAAGGAATCTGATCTACAATCATTTCACTTGTTTGGTTATCCCAAGATTTATCTTCTTGGAATTTCACATCTCTTGTTACTATCATCTTTTTGGTAAAAGAATTATACAACCTATATGCTTTAGATTGTTCACTATATCCAATAAATATGCATTTTTAACTTCTATCATCAAGATTTCTCCTCGGCTCTTCAGGAACATAAGCATAAACCACAAAACCCAAAACTTTAAAATGAGAAACACTTGATTTCATACAACTCCATGCTTTTTGAGGGACTTGATTTTTTAGACTGTTGGTTGTTGACAAATTCAAAATATAAACTAAGCATGCCACTGCGTCACTCCAGTATTCATTTGACAAATTCTCAGCATTCAACATACTTCTGGCCATATTCATTATTGTTTGATTCTTCCTTTCAACTACTCCATTCTGTTGTGGAGTGTATCTTGTGGTAAATTGTCTCTTGATCCCATGCTTCCTACAATATGCTCCAAATTCTTTGGAGTCATACTCACCTCCTCGATCTAATCTAAGTAGTTTGATGATCCAGATTTATGCATGAGCACAATGAAATATAGAAATACACATAAACACAGAGATGCAGTGGAAGTAAAACTTCATTTCATTAACAACAAATGACTAAAATATGCTTACAGACATAATGGAAATAAAATAGCTCAGGCATTGGTAGCTTATCTCTGAGAAGAGATGTGGCGGCTACTGGCCTCTGAACTATGTGTTACAATGAGGCTCGAAGGCCTATATATTATTGAGAAACAATGGAAAACCCTAACATCGAAAAACCTAACCCTAGGAGATGAAACTCCAAAATATGGGCCCTGTTGGGGTAAATTGGTACATCAATTTCTCGGGGTCGTAACGTTGGCATACTATCTTCGTTTGACGCACATGATACATCATTAGAAATATCTATCCGAGAACTACAATGTTGATAGCGAATATTCAGTCCAGAACAGATTCATTTTCATCGAAGCATTCATGCCCAAAAAATGTTGTTTAGGGCCTCAAAACGGCTCCGAAAGTTCAAAACCCGAACAACTGCTAAAAATAGTAAATTGTGCTACAATTAAGGAAACTGAAAAACTGAAAGAAACAATGGTGTGGGTCCAATTGGAATAGGTGGGTGGCCACCAATATCCACCTGGATCGTTCCTCCCCCCTTCGGAAGCAATGGTCCCCATTGCGTTGAGTTCCTCCATGAGATGAGGAAACTTCTGCTGAACTTGGTCCCTGGTGACCCACTTGCCTTGGTGAAGGAGTTGGCCTGCTTTGACAACTCGATATAGTTGGATTCTCTGTTGGTGGGTGTTCTTGATTTTTGTTTCCATAATCCGATCAGTTCTGGCTTGTTCCATACAATCTAGGTTTAACTTTGTTGGTGTGAGTTGTTCTGCCATGTCGGATGTGTCCAGTAGAGGTGGAAAGTAGGGCCGAAGGTGGTCCACATTGAACACTGGGGGTAGACCAAGAAATGGTGGAATAATGAGCTCAAAGTAATTGTCCCCTATAGCCTTGGTGATGGTGTATGGCCCATATCGGAGCAGGTGAATCTTGCAGTAGGGTCCAGTGAAGCGCTCCTTTTGCAAATGTAGCCACACTTTGTCACCCACCTGGAAGTTGTGTGGAACCCGATGTTGATCATGTCATTTCTTGTACTTAGCGTTATCTCTGTCCAATATGTCATGAACCTATTGGTGAATGTGTTGAATGTGCTCAATGAAGTTGTTTTCCTTGTCAGCCTTAGACTGGACATGGAATGAATCTTCCTGAGTATCCGCAAATGGCATGGCTACGTCAATGGGACATAGTGGTTGGAATCCCAATCCCACCTGAAAGGGGTTGTGGATGGTTGAGCTATGGAGAGCCCATTTGTAGTTGTGTTGTACATAGGGGAGGCTCTCATCCCATGTGTGTGGATGCTTTGAGTTGTACATGCGCAAAATGTGTACAATCATTCGATTGACAACCTCTATTTGGCCATCAGTTTGCGGATGGAAAGATGTGGACTTGGTGAGCTTGGTGTACAGCATTGACCAGAGGTTGGACCAAAATGTACTGAGGAACCTGCTTCCCCGATCTAAGATGATAGACTGTGGGATCCCAAATTGTACCTACACTCGTTCAAAGAAGAGTTTAGCAGTGGGTTCTTCTTTGAAATTCTTCTTCCAGGCCATCATAATGGACATCTTCGAGAATCTGTCGACGACCACAAAAACACAGTCATTGCCATGCTTAGTAGAAGGAAGGCCCGACATGTAATCCATGGAGATGGATTCCCAAGGTCGACTAGGGGTAGGTAGCAGAGTATAGAGGCATTGCTTCTTGATGGTCGGTTTGGCAATGGCACAATCAGTGAAGGACTTGATGTACTTCCCAACATCTTGGCAAAGGTTCTTCCACTAGAAATACTTTTGCAGAACTGCCACAGTTTTTTTGATCCTGAAATGCCCAATGACTCGGCTGTAGTCCGCCTCCCAAATCATCTTGGCACACTCTCTTGATGAAACACAAAGATGTCTCGGGTGACATAGCAGGGCATCCTGGAGGTGAAAATTAGGAACTTTCTTACCCTCCAAGAGCGTATTGTGTGTGTGGCCAAATTTTGGATCACTTTTGTAGAGAAGCGGCCAATCAAAATTCTCGTGCCCACAAGAGTTGAGCACCGAGGTAAAGATGTAGAGGAACCCCTCCGAGGGAGGTAAAGATGTCCTCGTACTCCTCCACGGCCTTATCCATCTGTTGATTTCGTGTAGAGGGGCCCTGTCTGAAAGTCTTGGCCATAGTCTTCTTCTTTCCATGAGGGCGGATCATCAAGAAAACAAATTTCCTGGTTTTGGCAATGATCTTACTACATTGTTTTGAGGTAACCAAAGAGATGGTTGTAGGCGGTGCTATTTTCGATATCTTGTACAACTTATTGCCCAAAGTAATAATAATAGCATGGGGCCTGCACTCATACACAACATGTCGCTTCCACATGTATGGTTGGCCTAATAATACATCAAAAACATCAAGAGGAGAAATGTCACATAATACCTCATCCGTGAAGGGCTTGATGTTGTAGGGAAGGCGACATTGTTGGCTTACGCGGAGGTCATGTCCTTGGTGCAGCCACCGAATGGTGTATGGTTCTAAGTGTGTTGTGGTTGGCAAGCCCAGTCGTTTCGCGACCTCTATTGATATGAGGTTATTTTGGCTCCCGTTGTCAACAATGAACTGCAAAGGGAAAGTCTTTACCCACATCTCAGAATGGAAGAGGCGCTCCACCTCCTCTGGACCTTCTGGTTCCTTCTTATGGATCTTCGTGGTGGCAATGGTGGCATTGGGCTCCGCATCAATAATATACTTCCCCATGTCATTCCCCTTGTTGGGTTTTGATTCAGAGTCGGATCCTGCATCTGATTCAGAAGCCTTCAACTTGGCTACCAGTGAATGCTTGGCATGACACTCACTTGTGTTGTGAGTGGAGCTCTTATGGAACTCACACCACTTCCCCGTGTCCTTTTTTGGCTTTGTGATGTTGTTCTTTGATTTCGGCTTTGGTGATTTGTTCTGGGTCGCCCCGCCTTAGCTTAGTCCTTTATTCAATAGTTTGGGAGTACCTTTCCCTTGCTTCTGATTCGCAGGCCCAAAGTCTCGCTTCTTCTGTTTGAACTTCTGCTCAATCTTGGCAGCATACCAGTATGAAGCACCAAGAGAGGAGACGTCGAGGAACTCCATTTCCTCTTGAATGTATCTATGAAGACAACTGCGGTACTTTAACACCAAATGTTTCTCTGAATATTTGATACCCAACTTTGTGCATAGGGTATGGAACAGATTCGTTAGCTCATGCACATATTGGTCCCTTTGCTGCCACAGCATAGTCCATTGTATGTATTTTTCTTCATAGCTCCCCACAGGATAATATTGTTCCTTGATGGTGTCTCAAAAATAATTCCAAGTGGTTGCGACCGAGAATAGAGAGGGTTCCCCCTCACTCTATTGCTCCTAGCAGGCTTCCCACCAATCCTTGACATGGGGGGCCGCTTTAAGGAGTGAAAAAATAATCCTTTCTCGGTCGGAAAATTCATGACCCGAGAAATATACTTCTAACAGATTCAACCATCTATCAATGACATCTGCATCTATTTGGCCCTCAAATATGGGAATGTCAAATTTCACTTGTACCTTAAAAGGAGCGGCACCTCCAGAGTGGTTGTTGGATGTAGATGCATTGTCAGTTGGCAGTCATTGAAGGATCTGGGCAAAGTTGTTCATCATCCCATTCCTTTGTTTCTTGAGGGCCTCCTCTAGCAATAACTTGATAAGATCTCCTTCTCCCTGATCTTTCTTTTCTTCCCCCATGCACAACCATCGAGGTTTGCGAGGCTGATCTTGCAACGGTTCAACCAGATCGAGCCCTAACTCCTTATACCCCGACCTCATTGGGGACATGCAGAGAAGGATAGAGAAAGAGAAGACTGCTCTAATACCACTGATCTGAATTTATGCAAGAACACAATGAAATACAGAAATGCACATAAACGTAGAGATGCAACGGAAGTAAAACTTCATTTCATTAACAACAAATGACTGAAATATGTTTACAGACAGAATGGAAATAAAATAGCTCAGACGCTGGTAGCTTATCTCTGAGAAGATATGTGGCGGATACTAGCCTCTGAACTCTATGTTACAATGAGGCTCGAAGGCCTATATATTATTGAGAAACAATGGAAAACCCTAACATCCAAAAACCTAACCCTAGGAGATGAAACGCCAGAATATGGGCCCTGTTGGGGTAAATTGGTACATCAATTTCTCGAGGTCGTAACATTGGCATACTATCTCTGTTTGACGCACATGATACATCTTTAGAAAGATCTATCTGAGGACTACACTGTTGACAGTGGATATCGAGTCCGAAACAGACTCACATTTGTCGGACCATTCATGCCCAAAAAACATTGTTTAGGGCCTCAAAATGGCTCCAGAAGTTTAGGACCCGAAAAACTGCTAAAAATAGTAAATTGTGCTACAATTAAGGAAAATGAAAAATTGAAAGAAACAATGGTGAGTGTCCAAGTGGAATAGGTGGGTGGCCACCAATATCCACCTAGATCATTTGATATATTTTCCACTCTGGTGCTCTGTCCAATATTTAAATTCTCTGAATTTTTCAAATGTCTCTGATTTGTTCTTGAGAAAATAAACCCAAGATTTCCTATTAAAATCATCAATGAATGTTATAAAATAAAAGTTTCCTCCTATTGACAGAGTTTGAATTGGACCAAAAAAGTATGTATGCATTGGCTTGAGATGTTCTATTTCTTTATAGGAAGAATTGAGAAAACTACCCTTTTGTTGTTTGGCCAAAATACAACTCTCACAAGAGATTTTATGTTCATTTATGATGGGCATACCTTTGACCATATATTTCTTATGTAAAAGATTGAGACTGATAAATGGTAAATGACCATATCTAAGATGCCACAACCAAGTTTCACCTAAGCTTGAGACATTTTGGGCATATGACTGTGACAAATTTACATTTCTCAATATCAAAGGAAACATTCTATTTTTGGTCATTTGTACTGTAGCTATGATTTTCTTACTAGGAGTTTTTTCCAAGATTGTACACTTGGAACCTTAAAAAATGACTCTACTACCATGTTCATTCATGTAGCCTATACTCATTAGATTATGTCTAAGACTAGGTACATAGTAAAAATCATGAATATATTTCTTTTCATCTTTGTTGATGAATACATAAATTACACCCTTTCCTAAAAAGTTCTTTTGAGAATCATCTCCCAATTTATGTTGAGATGTGACAGAGCTATTTAAACTAGAAAAAAAATATTTGTTACCTGTCATATGATTGTTCAATCCACTATCCAACAACTAGAGATCATGATTGTTTCCTGCCTCATCTCTTATAACCAGAGATCATGGTTTCTTACAAGTTAGGCTTCCTTCTAGATCTTTGAATATGGTGGCATATTTCATTGATATTCAAAGGTCATGGAAGGATGAGAAATCAACCAAGATGGGAGATTCAACAAACATTCGAGCAACTAGTAAATGTGCATAAGGAAGCCATGATTTCTGCTAACCCAATGAATTATCCTGGTTCAATTGGATCTCAGCGAAATGACATGATCCCATTAAAACTTCTAAGGATGAAAAGTGCAAGTTCTCTGGTTAGAGAAGAAAGTGTAGCATATTTTTTATCAACCCAGGGCAACTGATTGTAGAAGAAAAGAAGTAAATTGGAGATATAGGATTGCAACCATACTGTTATTATATTCGTGTAGCAGGAAGGACATTACCCTTCCTCTGTATTATACGATCACACAGATCTTTTGTTGTTTGATGCAGGAGCATTGTCATCAGTCTAGGAGGTTGAGCAGAGGACATCTCAGTAGCCAACGTGCACATTTAAAGTCGGTTTTGATCCCAAGGAGGGTACATCATCTTAAATTTTTGAAAACATTGTAATTAAAGATCCTTAATATTTGGAGGCTTGAGCCATTGTATAGGATCACAAGAGATTGTAATCGCCTTAATTATATGAATGAATGTACAAATTTCGAGTGTCAACTCTTATCTAGTTTGTGAAATCTCATAGTAGATGAATGTTTTAATTATGATAGGATAGCATTAGGGTAGGATGGAGGGAAGGCTCGAGAATATCCTCATGTATAAATATATGTAATCTCTGCCCAAATGAGGCTATCGAACCTTGCATTAATTATGTTGAATGTAAGTGCAAGAAGACTACAGAAGGAAAATATATTTTTCTACTGAAAGTAAATGGAGTTTCAAAGAACTATACGAGTTCGTGTACATACTTTGTTGAATGAATACAAGTAGAGAGGTTTGATTCCAAATGCATGGTGTTACTTATTTATGATTTCATGGAGTGAATGTCGTGTTCTCGATTTTATTTGTTTGTGTGCTTTAGTATGCATTTTATGGTTAGATGTTGCAACTTTTAATGTTCCATAAGTTTCAATTGCTTCTCTTTTGAGAGTTTTGGTGCAAGGAATGCATAGAGCCCACAAGGTGTGTGAAGGCCGAGTCGAGTCTGACTCATAAGCTCAAAAGAAGTAGCGTGAAACTTTGAAGAGAAAGTGCAAGGAGTGAACAATCGCTTAGTGGAGAGAAAAGTTGAGAACAAACCCATGCAAGGTGTGCATTAGGCCTG
This sequence comes from Picea engelmannii, assembly GCA_009831015.1. Classification (NCBI taxonomy): domain Eukaryota; kingdom Viridiplantae; phylum Streptophyta; class Pinopsida; order Pinales; family Pinaceae; genus Picea; species Picea engelmannii. Next base: position 68,179 of record ML827620.1, on the reverse strand, counting down.
CACTCAGTTAGAGTGTTGAGAAGTATATGTATGGATACTGTAAGGAGTGTGTGAAAGGTCTCCGAGAAACTTTAAATTCTCAAGGTAAACAGGAACCAGAGGTGCACAAGAGTGACATAGAAAAATTTCTAAGTCTAAATTTGTAAAGTGTTCAATGGAGTGCAAAGGAAGGTGCTAGAGGTTCAATTTTCCTCGCTTGGTCAAGCTCGGGATAGATAGTGAACAAGATCCTTTGAAAAAGGAGGAGTTTTATTAATTTGTAGGATGAGCGGATGAGATCCACTCGTGGAGAAACCAAATCTTTCCTAGCCACTAGATCCGGGAAAGTAGTGCAAAAGTTACCACAGAATTCCTTTGGACTTCGTAAGTTTGACAGATTTCATTGGAGGAGTGCATATGAGCCAAAAGACATGAAGTTCCGAAGTCTAAAATGCATTTTGAGCATTGACTCTAGTGGACACATGTCAGTGGATCCTCAAGTCCAGAAGATCAACCATCCAAGAGAAAGGGGACGTCATTGCAAAGGGTTGACAATTCCTCAAAGATCCGAAGAGAGGAGTAGATATCCATCACTGATAAACCAAAGACATGTGGAAGTAGATCTCAAGATCTAGATATTCAACACTCCAGGAGATCCATGAAGTGGTTCTTTGAAAAGTCCTGAAGCCTGGAGTTACGAAGTGTATTTTAGTCATTGATCCAGGGAAAGATGAGAACCGTCTGATCTAATTCAGAGTTTGGTTCTCTAGGAGCATAGAGTGTTGGAGCAGGAACAATCTTTGTAGCCTGAAATCGCGAAATGATTCCACGTTGTGGATTTCAATGGGTCATGTGGACCATTGATCTTTGATTACCGATTCAACAATTTTCTACTTCAGTGTTCGGGAGGAACACAATGCAATTTTGTTGAAACTCTCGAAGTCTGAGAGTTCTGAATTCCCGAATTCTTTGGAGATTGGAGATTTAGCCCATAATTTCTAGCTCATGGTCCCTTTAAGGACTTTCTAGTACTCAGGGACTCCCGAAAAGCAGATTTTGTATTTCGGAAGAAAGTCATAGGACCTTTGTTTATCATTCCAAGGGCTCAACAGGGGCCCGAGAGCTAAATCATCTCCCAATGTTAAACCATCCTAGACTAGGAGGTCGTGCAGACCCAAAGAGTGGGTGGGGGTTCACATCAAGTGGTATCAGAGCACCGTAAATTAAAATTTTCCCATAGGTAGCAGGGAAAAGAAAGGTGTTTTTCTGATACCATAATGTGGTCTAAGAGCCTGAATTGTACTCTATGTAAAGAAGATCTTGGAACCATGCCACCAAGAAGATGCAGTGATAGGCCTGTAGAGAATCGAACAATGGAAGAAGAGATGAGGCGAATTTGTGCGAGATTGGATGCCACAGAGATAGTGCAGAGGAGATCTCATGATGCTGGTGAGATCAATGAGGTTAATAGTGAAGAAGTAGAAGCAGAAGGAGTTGTAGGAGAAGAAGCTGCAGAAGAGAGAATGTTGAGAGTTGTTGTCAAAATGGGAGCTAGAGAAAAAATAGAAATCCCAATGTATGCAGGCAAGCTAGATGTTGAGGAGTTGTTGGATTGGATAAGTTCTTTGAAAAAGTTCTTTGATTATGAGGATTTCATTTATGAAAAGAAAGTGAAGCATATTGTGATCATATTGAAGGGACATGCAGCGTTGTGGTGGGACAAACTGCAGGATGACAAAAGATGCGAAGGTAAGTCCAAAATCAAAATATGGGATAGAATGGTAGCTAAACTAAAAGATAAATTCATAACCAAGGAAAATCAGATAAATATGTTTAGGAAATTATTGAAACTAAGACAAAAGGCCTTGTTAGTGAAGGAGTACACTGAAGAATTTTACAGGTTGAACATCAGTGCAGGTCATCGAAAGAATGATGAAGAAAAAAATACTAGGTATATAAATGGATTGAGGTATGAGATTCAAGATGAAATCATAATGATGAAGATGAGGACCATAGAAGATTCTTATTAGGTGGCATTGAAAGTAGAGGAAAAGTTGGCTAGAAAGAAAAACCAATGAAAGAGAGGCAAGAATTCAAACAGAGGTAAAGGAATTATCCGAGAGAAATTCCAAAAGCCCAAAGTTGAGACCGAAAGTATGACAGTAAGCCAGAGAGGAGGACATTCCAGAGGGGGACAATATGGAAGAATAAAATCATTTTCTTGAGGAAGAAGAAGAGGCAGAGGAGGATAAGTGAAATGCTATGCCCGTGGAGTGACAAGGCATATGTCTTGAGAATGTCCTAAGATGAAGAAAGATGGAGAAGCTCACATATCTGAAGCATAGAAGATGAATGTGGAAGAAGAGGTAGAAGAAGATGGGAGATCCCTCATGATGAGGAAGGTTCTTTTAAACCATATAAAGAGGTAAAGGATCCAATATAGAGCAACAGTTTGTTTAGAACTGCCTGGAATACCAAAGATAGGGTATGCAAAGTGATCATATGTAATAGGCCCAGGGATGCCCAAGGATGGGTTTTCACCGAAGTTCCATAGGCCCAGAGAACAGGTCGAGAAATGCCACTAATCAACTCTGATACCAATTTGTAACATCCCCAACCACCAGCAAGCCAGTAAATGCCACTACTCAACTCTGATACTGATTTGTAATGTCCCCGACCATCAACCCCATTGTCAAGAAAACGCTACTACGTGGAACATTCACACACACACACACACACATACACACACAACAGTTCATATTAAATGAATTTAAAACACTTAACACAAAGTTACCATTACCATATAGAATTAATGGAAAACAACTATAATTCATACTTGCAATAGAATACATGATAACATTTCAAAGACACAGACATGCATCACATATAAATTAAGTACAAAATTAATACTTATCTTTAAACTACAATAATTCCACCAACTACGTGCAGACCTTCCATGAACCTCTCATCCTTAGACTACGCTACTCATCACGCTCAGCAGTGGGTCACCCCCGAGATGGGACTAAGCTCCACCTAAGGCAATGGAATCCTAGACTAGGCTGAGGTTACAGGAAAACTGCAAAATGAAACCAGAAGGATTCTCTCCAGCAGCCTTCTTATGCCCACTACTCACGGAATCTCATTCCCCACATGCATGTTCCACCCAGGAGTAAACACCTTCAAAAGTATAGTCCATTAGTTGATTCACCTCCCTCTCTAGGTCTTGAAAACAGGTCGGATCAGGAATTCACAGAGCTCTGTAGCTGGTGCTAGACTCTCTCTGGGAGAAAACCAATTCCTAGCAGACTCTCTCACCTAGAGAGATTTTCTCACAGGATTGACAACCTACCTCTTCTACCACGTGCCTGACAACCCACTTCTTCAACACACTCCTTGACTTAGCTCCAGCCAGGTGAGGACAATAGCAATGGTTCAACACCCATTCACATAGAAATGAAAGTAGCAACAACAGATGGGCATGGCACTGCCGGCGGAAACATCCCATGCTAAAACACGGTATGACTAAGGAGATTACCCAGGTGTCAGGTTCCTCAGAAAACACCGAACGACTCATGGAAATTGGGTTTCAGGATGCGTAACAAGAACATTATGCAGAGCTCGATGATGGAGGTCAAACGCAGAGACCAAACTTAATTCACGGGAATACACCGGTCGGCTTCATGGTTCTAGTTTGTAAGAATGCATGGTTGTGTTGAGGTTCCACGTAGAGGAAAAACGGTTCAGACAGAGGATCATTCCGCGGGTTTTTCCCACTGGTTTCAAGGTGCGGGGCAATAAAAATGCAGAGGTTGATCATAGAGATCTCACGGTTTCAAATGGAGGATAGGGAAACTGGAAGAACGAACCCCAACTTTGTTGAATCTTCATCTTTTAACTGTATGTGCCCAGGTCGACACTTGTCTTCCGGAAGCTACATGTGTTCCCTTTAGTACACATTGCCTTTCCTAGGACTTAGGATAAAAACATGTCTTTCACACAGCTTTAGAACAATAATAAATTATTATTCTCAAGGACTTAAGCCCCTAATATTAGCTCTCTTTCAAACCTTTTAGCCCCCTTTCTGTTACCCGCCTTGTGGAGGCTTAGTCCGCCATCACTCTTTCTTTGTGTTCCTTCTACACACAACGATGTTTATATTTTATTAATGATCTCCATAATTACATATACAAAATCAGGCCCCTCGCCTTTAACACCTAGGCTCTCTATCCTAATAAACACATAATTTCACCAGCTTATATAAACTTGGCTCACCATCCTATAAATATGATTATGATTCATAATATAAATGGGGCTCGTCCTTGGGGTATTACAATCCCCTCCCCTTATTTTTTCACTATCCTCAATGCAACTCTTTACACAAGATCAGCAAGATTTCCCAACATCTTCAAAAAGATGCGGGTATTATTCCCACATAGCATCCTCATGCTCCCATGCCGCATCCTCAGGACCATACCAGGTCCACTGGACCTTCAAAAGCTCTATGGCTCGATTCTAGAGTTGCTTGTTTTTTTGGTCCAATATGCGCACCGGATGCATTTGCAAGATGCCTTCTTGCTCCACCTGAATCATATTTGAATCAATTGAATGATTATTACGAGGTATATATTTCTTAAGCAATGAAATATGAAACAAAGTATGTACATTCATGGATGCAAGTAATGCAAACATATATGCAATGTATATATATGTATATACAGACAATTCTAATAAGATTATAACCTATATACAACATACACTAAATAGAGAATTGGTACTTATATTTTGATTGAGAAGACATTCCAAATCAACATGGTCTAGGCCAAGGTACCAAACCTCAACAACACTCCAACCAACCAAACCTCAGTAGCACTCCAACCAACAGTCTCTCATTCCCCACATGTTTGTCCCACCCCAAGAGTGTACACCTTCACTGTCACATAGTCCATCGACTGCTACATCTCTCTTTCCTTGGGCTTCAGCAACAGGTCGGCTTAGGAAGTCTCAGAGAACCGTGACTCGAGGAGTTCCAACTTCCCTCAGAGGTCTCAAATCAATATCTTCTTGAGCTATTCTTTGTAGTCAACATTCTAACTTTAATCAACATCATCTCATTTGCATCACCCACATGCAGTTATCATGAGAAAACATAAAATAATTATTTAGAAGTTCAAACTTAGTTCAAAGGGAATTCATCTTTTCCCCAAAACATGAAATTCTATTTCATAATTCATCTTGGTTGTTTCCATATTATAAATGCAGCCATCCTTGTGGTTATCCATAGGCACCAACTGCATGCCATTTTTCTTGTAATGCTTCATCTTGCATACATCCAACAAATTGTTAGTATTTTATGTACATCATAATTCAACATGTACACCACCTTAGGCAATGATCTTAGAATTTTCTGCACCTAGCAATTCAATCACAGTTACCAAAAAATTTAACCAAATAGAATGAATCATCATTCTATGCATATGCATGTTCATAATTAATAACAGTAAGTTTATTATTTCAATTTTCTGAACATAAAATTTTCTATAGTCTATATTCCTATGACTACCTGGCTTGCAACTTTCCTTTTGCAATGTTTAACAGTTCCTGAAATGTTCTCAACTTCATGAGTTAGCAACATTTCATCCATTAGTATAATTATTTCCATGCCAAAAACATATATACATGCACTCACAAAATGTATTCACAAAAGTGCATTTAAGTATACAATTCCATCATGTATGAGTGCAACTCTCTCCCTTACTAGACATCAGTACAACTTTCAATGCCTATTTATTTAGTGCACCTTGCATTGAATTACATAGTTCTCCTTACCTTAGTCATGTATCTTACCATCCATAAGTTGGAATTATAGCCAATGTGTTGACACATTCTCCACACAGTTCCTATTGTCTTCCCAATTAATTGTATGCATTCCTTTTGGACCCGAACACTACACCAAGAATATAATTTTGTGGTGTTTATTAGTGTTAGAAAAAAGGTTGCAGCCCATGTTTTATTTAAAGGTAGGAAGCTTTTAGTACCCGTGTGGCTCATAACCTTTCCATATCTGTACCTTGCCATATCCAACCATGTCCTAGTCTCATACATGACTAGCTTACTAGCATTCATTCCTATGACAAGTTCTTATCTTTTAATTCTTTGGTTATTACCCCATAACCAGATTAACATGACATTCTACTATGTGAGTGTGTGCATTCAGAAGCTAAAAAGATTTGAATTAATACAGGCCTCCAACCTTTACCACATCCAGTGGTATGCACTCAATAATATAATCATGTGATTTTGTATAATAACTCTGGCTAAGGAAATTATTACCTAAATTTCCATTCATCAATTATGCAAAAAGAGTAATAAAACTCATACTTGCATGACTACCATTAATAGATTTTATACTACCTAAATGTCTGATGGCAGTAGAAGTTTTCATGCTTCTTTTATCAAACCTATAACCAACACTTCAACTTTTTGTTGCTTCTCTCCTTATGTAGAAACATCATCATTAACACTTGCAAACATGCGAGCATTCTTTCCTCTGGCTGACCCAATCAAGCCATAACATACTTGCTTCCACAAAAATTGCAACAACTTCTTTCCCATGTGCAACTTTTCCTTTTTGATCCCAGAAGTCTTCAATTCTTCCCGGATTCCTGAATCTTCTTGTGCTCTCATTGTAATCACTATACATGACTATTTTTTTCCTGAGAACTTTCTAGCCAAATCACTCTTGGTTGCCTTTGCATTTATAGTCCCAAACTGAGATGATATTAACCTTCAACTTTTGTTAATTTCCTAGGTCCAACTATCCCAATCTCATACTTGAATGAATCAAATTCCACACCAA
>ML827620.1:42143-61244 GCA_009831015.1 Picea engelmannii | reverse complement strand
GTGTCCAAGTGGAATAGGTGGGTGGCCACCAATATCCACCTAGATCATTTGATATATTTTCCACTCTGGTGCTCTGTCCAATATTTAAATTCTCTGAATTTTTCAAATGTCTCTGATTTGTTCTTGAGAAAATAAACCCAAGATTTCCTATTAAAATCATCAATGAATGTTATAAAATAAAAGTTTCCTCCTATTGACAGAGTTTGAATTGGACCAAAAAAGTATGTATGCATTGGCTTGAGATGTTCTATTTCTTTATAGGAAGAATTGAGAAAACTACCCTTTTGTTGTTTGGCCAAAATACAACTCTCACAAGAGATTTTATGTTCATTTATGATGGGCATACCTTTGACCATATATTTCTTATGTAAAAGATTGAGACTGATAAATGGTAAATGACCATATCTAAGATGCCACAACCAAGTTTCACCTAAGCTTGAGACATTTTGGGCATATGACTGTGACAAATTTACATTTCTCAATATCAAAGGAAACATTCTATTTTTGGTCATTTGTACTGTAGCTATGATTTTCTTACTAGGAGTTTTTTCCAAGATTGTACACTTGGAACCTTAAAAAATGACTCTACTACCATGTTCATTCATGTAGCCTATACTCATTAGATTATGTCTAAGACTAGGTACATAGTAAAAATCATGAATATATTTCTTTTCATCTTTGTTGATGAATACATAAATTACACCCTTTCCTAAAAAGTTCTTTTGAGAATCATCTCCCAATTTATGTTGAGATGTGACAGAGCTATTTAAACTAGAAAAAAAATATTTGTTACCTGTCATATGATTGTTCAATCCACTATCCAACAACTAGAGATCATGATTGTTTCCTGCCTCATCTCTTATAACCAGAGATCATGGTTTCTTACAAGTTAGGCTTCCTTCTAGATCTTTGAATATGGTGGCATATTTCATTGATATTCAAAGGTCATGGAAGGATGAGAAATCAACCAAGATGGGAGATTCAACAAACATTCGAGCAACTAGTAAATGTGCATAAGGAAGCCATGATTTCTGCTAACCCAATGAATTATCCTGGTTCAATTGGATCTCAGCGAAATGACATGATCCCATTAAAACTTCTAAGGATGAAAAGTGCAAGTTCTCTGGTTAGAGAAGAAAGTGTAGCATATTTTTTATCAACCCAGGGCAACTGATTGTAGAAGAAAAGAAGTAAATTGGAGATATAGGATTGCAACCATACTGTTATTATATTCGTGTAGCAGGAAGGACATTACCCTTCCTCTGTATTATACGATCACACAGATCTTTTGTTGTTTGATGCAGGAGCATTGTCATCAGTCTAGGAGGTTGAGCAGAGGACATCTCAGTAGCCAACGTGCACATTTAAAGTCGGTTTTGATCCCAAGGAGGGTACATCATCTTAAATTTTTGAAAACATTGTAATTAAAGATCCTTAATATTTGGAGGCTTGAGCCATTGTATAGGATCACAAGAGATTGTAATCGCCTTAATTATATGAATGAATGTACAAATTTCGAGTGTCAACTCTTATCTAGTTTGTGAAATCTCATAGTAGATGAATGTTTTAATTATGATAGGATAGCATTAGGGTAGGATGGAGGGAAGGCTCGAGAATATCCTCATGTATAAATATATGTAATCTCTGCCCAAATGAGGCTATCGAACCTTGCATTAATTATGTTGAATGTAAGTGCAAGAAGACTACAGAAGGAAAATATATTTTTCTACTGAAAGTAAATGGAGTTTCAAAGAACTATACGAGTTCGTGTACATACTTTGTTGAATGAATACAAGTAGAGAGGTTTGATTCCAAATGCATGGTGTTACTTATTTATGATTTCATGGAGTGAATGTCGTGTTCTCGATTTTATTTGTTTGTGTGCTTTAGTATGCATTTTATGGTTAGATGTTGCAACTTTTAATGTTCCATAAGTTTCAATTGCTTCTCTTTTGAGAGTTTTGGTGCAAGGAATGCATAGAGCCCACAAGGTGTGTGAAGGCCGAGTCGAGTCTGACTCATAAGCTCAAAAGAAGTAGCGTGAAACTTTGAAGAGAAAGTGCAAGGAGTGAACAATCGCTTAGTGGAGAGAAAAGTTGAGAACAAACCCATGCAAGGTGTGCATTAGGCCTGCACTCAGTTAGAGTGTTGAGAAGTATATGTATGGATACTGTAAGGAGTGTGTGAAAGGTCTCCGAGAAACTTTAAATTCTCAAGGTAAACAGGAACCAGAGGTGCACAAGAGTGACATAGAAAAATTTCTAAGTCTAAATTTGTAAAGTGTTCAATGGAGTGCAAAGGAAGGTGCTAGAGGTTCAATTTTCCTCGCTTGGTCAAGCTCGGGATAGATAGTGAACAAGATCCTTTGAAAAAGGAGGAGTTTTATTAATTTGTAGGATGAGCGGATGAGATCCACTCGTGGAGAAACCAAATCTTTCCTAGCCACTAGATCCGGGAAAGTAGTGCAAAAGTTACCACAGAATTCCTTTGGACTTCGTAAGTTTGACAGATTTCATTGGAGGAGTGCATATGAGCCAAAAGACATGAAGTTCCGAAGTCTAAAATGCATTTTGAGCATTGACTCTAGTGGACACATGTCAGTGGATCCTCAAGTCCAGAAGATCAACCATCCAAGAGAAAGGGGACGTCATTGCAAAGGGTTGACAATTCCTCAAAGATCCGAAGAGAGGAGTAGATATCCATCACTGATAAACCAAAGACATGTGGAAGTAGATCTCAAGATCTAGATATTCAACACTCCAGGAGATCCATGAAGTGGTTCTTTGAAAAGTCCTGAAGCCTGGAGTTACGAAGTGTATTTTAGTCATTGATCCAGGGAAAGATGAGAACCGTCTGATCTAATTCAGAGTTTGGTTCTCTAGGAGCATAGAGTGTTGGAGCAGGAACAATCTTTGTAGCCTGAAATCGCGAAATGATTCCACGTTGTGGATTTCAATGGGTCATGTGGACCATTGATCTTTGATTACCGATTCAACAATTTTCTACTTCAGTGTTCGGGAGGAACACAATGCAATTTTGTTGAAACTCTCGAAGTCTGAGAGTTCTGAATTCCCGAATTCTTTGGAGATTGGAGATTTAGCCCATAATTTCTAGCTCATGGTCCCTTTAAGGACTTTCTAGTACTCAGGGACTCCCGAAAAGCAGATTTTGTATTTCGGAAGAAAGTCATAGGACCTTTGTTTATCATTCCAAGGGCTCAACAGGGGCCCGAGAGCTAAATCATCTCCCAATGTTAAACCATCCTAGACTAGGAGGTCGTGCAGACCCAAAGAGTGGGTGGGGGTTCACATCAAGTGGTATCAGAGCACCGTAAATTAAAATTTTCCCATAGGTAGCAGGGAAAAGAAAGGTGTTTTTCTGATACCATAATGTGGTCTAAGAGCCTGAATTGTACTCTATGTAAAGAAGATCTTGGAACCATGCCACCAAGAAGATGCAGTGATAGGCCTGTAGAGAATCGAACAATGGAAGAAGAGATGAGGCGAATTTGTGCGAGATTGGATGCCACAGAGATAGTGCAGAGGAGATCTCATGATGCTGGTGAGATCAATGAGGTTAATAGTGAAGAAGTAGAAGCAGAAGGAGTTGTAGGAGAAGAAGCTGCAGAAGAGAGAATGTTGAGAGTTGTTGTCAAAATGGGAGCTAGAGAAAAAATAGAAATCCCAATGTATGCAGGCAAGCTAGATGTTGAGGAGTTGTTGGATTGGATAAGTTCTTTGAAAAAGTTCTTTGATTATGAGGATTTCATTTATGAAAAGAAAGTGAAGCATATTGTGATCATATTGAAGGGACATGCAGCGTTGTGGTGGGACAAACTGCAGGATGACAAAAGATGCGAAGGTAAGTCCAAAATCAAAATATGGGATAGAATGGTAGCTAAACTAAAAGATAAATTCATAACCAAGGAAAATCAGATAAATATGTTTAGGAAATTATTGAAACTAAGACAAAAGGCCTTGTTAGTGAAGGAGTACACTGAAGAATTTTACAGGTTGAACATCAGTGCAGGTCATCGAAAGAATGATGAAGAAAAAAATACTAGGTATATAAATGGATTGAGGTATGAGATTCAAGATGAAATCATAATGATGAAGATGAGGACCATAGAAGATTCTTATTAGGTGGCATTGAAAGTAGAGGAAAAGTTGGCTAGAAAGAAAAACCAATGAAAGAGAGGCAAGAATTCAAACAGAGGTAAAGGAATTATCCGAGAGAAATTCCAAAAGCCCAAAGTTGAGACCGAAAGTATGACAGTAAGCCAGAGAGGAGGACATTCCAGAGGGGGACAATATGGAAGAATAAAATCATTTTCTTGAGGAAGAAGAAGAGGCAGAGGAGGATAAGTGAAATGCTATGCCCGTGGAGTGACAAGGCATATGTCTTGAGAATGTCCTAAGATGAAGAAAGATGGAGAAGCTCACATATCTGAAGCATAGAAGATGAATGTGGAAGAAGAGGTAGAAGAAGATGGGAGATCCCTCATGATGAGGAAGGTTCTTTTAAACCATATAAAGAGGTAAAGGATCCAATATAGAGCAACAGTTTGTTTAGAACTGCCTGGAATACCAAAGATAGGGTATGCAAAGTGATCATATGTAATAGGCCCAGGGATGCCCAAGGATGGGTTTTCACCGAAGTTCCATAGGCCCAGAGAACAGGTCGAGAAATGCCACTAATCAACTCTGATACCAATTTGTAACATCCCCAACCACCAGCAAGCCAGTAAATGCCACTACTCAACTCTGATACTGATTTGTAATGTCCCCGACCATCAACCCCATTGTCAAGAAAACGCTACTACGTGGAACATTCACACACACACACACACACATACACACACAACAGTTCATATTAAATGAATTTAAAACACTTAACACAAAGTTACCATTACCATATAGAATTAATGGAAAACAACTATAATTCATACTTGCAATAGAATACATGATAACATTTCAAAGACACAGACATGCATCACATATAAATTAAGTACAAAATTAATACTTATCTTTAAACTACAATAATTCCACCAACTACGTGCAGACCTTCCATGAACCTCTCATCCTTAGACTACGCTACTCATCACGCTCAGCAGTGGGTCACCCCCGAGATGGGACTAAGCTCCACCTAAGGCAATGGAATCCTAGACTAGGCTGAGGTTACAGGAAAACTGCAAAATGAAACCAGAAGGATTCTCTCCAGCAGCCTTCTTATGCCCACTACTCACGGAATCTCATTCCCCACATGCATGTTCCACCCAGGAGTAAACACCTTCAAAAGTATAGTCCATTAGTTGATTCACCTCCCTCTCTAGGTCTTGAAAACAGGTCGGATCAGGAATTCACAGAGCTCTGTAGCTGGTGCTAGACTCTCTCTGGGAGAAAACCAATTCCTAGCAGACTCTCTCACCTAGAGAGATTTTCTCACAGGATTGACAACCTACCTCTTCTACCACGTGCCTGACAACCCACTTCTTCAACACACTCCTTGACTTAGCTCCAGCCAGGTGAGGACAATAGCAATGGTTCAACACCCATTCACATAGAAATGAAAGTAGCAACAACAGATGGGCATGGCACTGCCGGCGGAAACATCCCATGCTAAAACACGGTATGACTAAGGAGATTACCCAGGTGTCAGGTTCCTCAGAAAACACCGAACGACTCATGGAAATTGGGTTTCAGGATGCGTAACAAGAACATTATGCAGAGCTCGATGATGGAGGTCAAACGCAGAGACCAAACTTAATTCACGGGAATACACCGGTCGGCTTCATGGTTCTAGTTTGTAAGAATGCATGGTTGTGTTGAGGTTCCACGTAGAGGAAAAACGGTTCAGACAGAGGATCATTCCGCGGGTTTTTCCCACTGGTTTCAAGGTGCGGGGCAATAAAAATGCAGAGGTTGATCATAGAGATCTCACGGTTTCAAATGGAGGATAGGGAAACTGGAAGAACGAACCCCAACTTTGTTGAATCTTCATCTTTTAACTGTATGTGCCCAGGTCGACACTTGTCTTCCGGAAGCTACATGTGTTCCCTTTAGTACACATTGCCTTTCCTAGGACTTAGGATAAAAACATGTCTTTCACACAGCTTTAGAACAATAATAAATTATTATTCTCAAGGACTTAAGCCCCTAATATTAGCTCTCTTTCAAACCTTTTAGCCCCCTTTCTGTTACCCGCCTTGTGGAGGCTTAGTCCGCCATCACTCTTTCTTTGTGTTCCTTCTACACACAACGATGTTTATATTTTATTAATGATCTCCATAATTACATATACAAAATCAGGCCCCTCGCCTTTAACACCTAGGCTCTCTATCCTAATAAACACATAATTTCACCAGCTTATATAAACTTGGCTCACCATCCTATAAATATGATTATGATTCATAATATAAATGGGGCTCGTCCTTGGGGTATTACAATCCCCTCCCCTTATTTTTTCACTATCCTCAATGCAACTCTTTACACAAGATCAGCAAGATTTCCCAACATCTTCAAAAAGATGCGGGTATTATTCCCACATAGCATCCTCATGCTCCCATGCCGCATCCTCAGGACCATACCAGGTCCACTGGACCTTCAAAAGCTCTATGGCTCGATTCTAGAGTTGCTTGTTTTTTTGGTCCAATATGCGCACCGGATGCATTTGCAAGATGCCTTCTTGCTCCACCTGAATCATATTTGAATCAATTGAATGATTATTACGAGGTATATATTTCTTAAGCAATGAAATATGAAACAAAGTATGTACATTCATGGATGCAAGTAATGCAAACATATATGCAATGTATATATATGTATATACAGACAATTCTAATAAGATTATAACCTATATACAACATACACTAAATAGAGAATTGGTACTTATATTTTGATTGAGAAGACATTCCAAATCAACATGGTCTAGGCCAAGGTACCAAACCTCAACAACACTCCAACCAACCAAACCTCAGTAGCACTCCAACCAACAGTCTCTCATTCCCCACATGTTTGTCCCACCCCAAGAGTGTACACCTTCACTGTCACATAGTCCATCGACTGCTACATCTCTCTTTCCTTGGGCTTCAGCAACAGGTCGGCTTAGGAAGTCTCAGAGAACCGTGACTCGAGGAGTTCCAACTTCCCTCAGAGGTCTCAAATCAATATCTTCTTGAGCTATTCTTTGTAGTCAACATTCTAACTTTAATCAACATCATCTCATTTGCATCACCCACATGCAGTTATCATGAGAAAACATAAAATAATTATTTAGAAGTTCAAACTTAGTTCAAAGGGAATTCATCTTTTCCCCAAAACATGAAATTCTATTTCATAATTCATCTTGGTTGTTTCCATATTATAAATGCAGCCATCCTTGTGGTTATCCATAGGCACCAACTGCATGCCATTTTTCTTGTAATGCTTCATCTTGCATACATCCAACAAATTGTTAGTATTTTATGTACATCATAATTCAACATGTACACCACCTTAGGCAATGATCTTAGAATTTTCTGCACCTAGCAATTCAATCACAGTTACCAAAAAATTTAACCAAATAGAATGAATCATCATTCTATGCATATGCATGTTCATAATTAATAACAGTAAGTTTATTATTTCAATTTTCTGAACATAAAATTTTCTATAGTCTATATTCCTATGACTACCTGGCTTGCAACTTTCCTTTTGCAATGTTTAACAGTTCCTGAAATGTTCTCAACTTCATGAGTTAGCAACATTTCATCCATTAGTATAATTATTTCCATGCCAAAAACATATATACATGCACTCACAAAATGTATTCACAAAAGTGCATTTAAGTATACAATTCCATCATGTATGAGTGCAACTCTCTCCCTTACTAGACATCAGTACAACTTTCAATGCCTATTTATTTAGTGCACCTTGCATTGAATTACATAGTTCTCCTTACCTTAGTCATGTATCTTACCATCCATAAGTTGGAATTATAGCCAATGTGTTGACACATTCTCCACACAGTTCCTATTGTCTTCCCAATTAATTGTATGCATTCCTTTTGGACCCGAACACTACACCAAGAATATAATTTTGTGGTGTTTATTAGTGTTAGAAAAAAGGTTGCAGCCCATGTTTTATTTAAAGGTAGGAAGCTTTTAGTACCCGTGTGGCTCATAACCTTTCCATATCTGTACCTTGCCATATCCAACCATGTCCTAGTCTCATACATGACTAGCTTACTAGCATTCATTCCTATGACAAGTTCTTATCTTTTAATTCTTTGGTTATTACCCCATAACCAGATTAACATGACATTCTACTATGTGAGTGTGTGCATTCAGAAGCTAAAAAGATTTGAATTAATACAGGCCTCCAACCTTTACCACATCCAGTGGTATGCACTCAATAATATAATCATGTGATTTTGTATAATAACTCTGGCTAAGGAAATTATTACCTAAATTTCCATTCATCAATTATGCAAAAAGAGTAATAAAACTCATACTTGCATGACTACCATTAATAGATTTTATACTACCTAAATGTCTGATGGCAGTAGAAGTTTTCATGCTTCTTTTATCAAACCTATAACCAACACTTCAACTTTTTGTTGCTTCTCTCCTTATGTAGAAACATCATCATTAACACTTGCAAACATGCGAGCATTCTTTCCTCTGGCTGACCCAATCAAGCCATAACATACTTGCTTCCACAAAAATTGCAACAACTTCTTTCCCATGTGCAACTTTTCCTTTTTGATCCCAGAAGTCTTCAATTCTTCCCGGATTCCTGAATCTTCTTGTGCTCTCATTGTAATCACTATACATGACTATTTTTTTCCTGAGAACTTTCTAGCCAAATCACTCTTGGTTGCCTTTGCATTTATAGTCCCAAACTGAGATGATATTAACCTTCAACTTTTGTTAATTTCCTAGGTCCAACTATCCCAATCTCATACTTGAATGAATCAAATTCCACACCAAGTTGTTTTATAGACTCTGGATTCTTCAATATCTAGTTACTCTTCAGGACTGAACTTCTTCATCCCTTTCTCGATGGAATACTTTAGTACTTGAGGTTTTCTTGTACTCTCCGCTTCGCTTTTGCTATATGGACATCTATCTCATAATTTCTTCTTCCATTATCTTAGGATGTTAATGGAATTGACTCCATTCATGAGTTTTTCTTTTTCTAGTTTGCATACTTTCCATCACATATTATGTTGATTATTAATTTTCAGCATTCCATTATTATTTGGATTCCTCTGATTCAGCTTCTGCATGAACAAATTATAATTCCATAAAACTTTCCTTCCTTATTCCCATTCTTTGCATCTCCATACGAACATATGGTTCATGCATTATCATGTATTGCATATGGATTTCTCCACCTAGCATTGATCAAAATCTAGACCAGGGGTCAAATTTTAGCTCAAAAATCAACGTTCTCAGAATTGCCTCAAAACAAATGTGAGCGTAGCCCTCATCGTCACAAATCCAACGCAATTTGTTTCGTCTCAAATGGAATTCGGGAGTGAGAGATATTGCGATCTGTCTGAATCGTCAAACAGTAAAAAAAATGGATGTTGACTGTGCAGTCTGTAAAGGCCGTACGGATGCTGACGTGGCTTGGCCGTATAGTGACGTGGCAGGTCCGTACAGTGATGTGGAAGGGTACGACTCACATGTGGCAGTTGACGTGGAAGGAATTTGACAGGACACGTGGACGAATAAATTGTTGACACGTGGCATTTAATGGGTGAATAGTTTGGTTCCACGTGGCCCAGACGTGGGCTGCCACGTGGCACCCCATTTTTGGTTCGTTATAAAATGTTATGTGGAGTCCATGGGAGTCGAACCCCGGACCTCCCCACATGCCAAGCTTTAACAAATTCAAAATAACCAACGTGCCACGCCATTGGATGTTAACAATGTATGTTTTAAATTTTATTTAAATTATACCATATTAAAGTTTGGGCGGTAAAAACCTTTGGAATCCGTGGGAATGGAACTCCGGACCTCCCACAATGGAACGATTTGGCATAGGCTTCCCAACCAGCGTGCCATGTGGTGGTCCTTGTTTAAAGGATGGATTAAATTCTATTTAAATTGCAATGACATGTTATATGGGGCGCATTCGGGCTGGGGCTTAGCCCCAGCCCCGGTCGCATGAATATATATATATGATCACCGGTTATTACTTGTTGTGCGCGTGGGATTTTACAACGGACTTAGAAATGGTCCCATGGCACATACCCATACGACTTGATTTTTAAAAGGACGCAACCCTTTTGTTTATGCGCGAGGTCATATGACCCTTTATATGCCCGAGAGTTTGATGGTTAGGGACTGGAGGCGCCCTAACCATTCTACAGTTTGCACAGTTATTCGGTTGCACACATGTGTTGGGTTTAAACATGGATTTGGAGCATGTTCTTGGTTCAAGCACACTGAGGTGCGTTTTGGCGAACCAGAGCCAGCAAGCTTGAAGGAAGAGGATGGCAGGAGGCCTATCTTTCTCATTTTTTGGCCGATTGAGGTGTCGTAAAAGCCCAGCTAGGGGTTTTTGGATGTCCTGAATCCATTGGAACTATTCTCAAGTCCATTTGAAGACTTCTTCTATATTTTTTTCACCATTTAAGTTTCAGCAAGCTCTAGGGAGCTTGAAGCCCTCATTGATCGAGGACATGTTTTGGTGAGCCTATGTTTGTTTTCTGTGATTGAATAATCATTTTTGGCTAATTGATATGCTATGAACACATTCGGATAGGTTTTAGAGGCTGTTGAGGACTTTTACAGGTGTATTTGCCAAAGATAATCTTAGGGAAGCTTATGGCCACATGTATAAGAGGTCATGCCCAGATGAGCCATGATCCGTTTTCAGAGTTCTATTAGTCATTTTTGGGGTTTTTATGTGTTCTAATCTCAATGGTACAGTCTGTTTTTCCATTGGAGTTTAGCAGCAGCTTGTAAAAGGAATTTTGACAAATTAATCCCAGAGAGCCAAGTCCATTGATGGAGGCTCAAGGAGATGTAGCCCGGAGGGGAGTGAACTCCTTTATCATGTTGTGATTGTTGTGATTTTGATGGTTTATTTGCTGCAAGTTATGTTGTTGTGTATTTATTGAAAGTACATATTTAACCATCTAAAAAAACATTTCCTCACACATAAGAATTTACAAGAAGATACATAAACTTGGCACATAAATTATTCTTGCATATTTTAACACATGAAGCAAGGTCATGTAAAGTTTATTTTTAATGAAGTAGAGGGTGCTTGCATAGCATAACAAGTCAGCCTTCTATTTTCAGATCAGGTGGTATCAGAGCATAGTTTGTTTTGCTCATGTGTTTACCATTGATAGCTTGAGATTTAGCTATTGGTTTTTGTGCAAGTTTTGTGTTGAAGTTTGATATCCTGCAAGGATGGAGGAAGCTTCAAGCATTGATAGTTCTTATATATCTTCATTATCTAAATTCTTTGACAAAGAAGAGATTCTAACTATGAGAGATTTGATGAAAGAGATGTGTAAAATGAGGCGAAGGAAACCCTTACCAAGTACATGCATGAACATAAGGCATGCAATGTTAGTTTATCTTCTAATTCCTCTCAAGATGAATGTTTTGGTGTTTTTGAAAAGCACACAAGAGGAATAGGGTCCAAGTTATTGTTAAAAATGGGCTAAGAAGGTAAAGGGATAGGCAAGCATGCACAAGGCATTGTTGAGCCTATTGTTGTTGAAGAAAGACCCAAGTATTGTGGTCTTGGATATGAACGAAGAGATGGAGAAAATTCCAAAGTCGAGGAGACAAGGGGAAAAGTTCCAAGATTAAACTTTGTTTCAAGTTCACCTCCTCAAGAAGGCTTTAAAGGTGAAAGTTCAAGAACTTTTGTTGAAAGTTCAATCCCTCCAACATGCAAGGCTTGTGTTCAAGATGAATGAAAATGTGTGAAACAAGAGAGTTGTGACAGCGATGAGGACAAGAACACTGTTGATGGTCTTCAAAGGAGAGCTTGTAACTCTTCAGATTCACCTCCTCAAAGAGGCAATAAAGGTGAATGTTCAAGGTATAATTCCGCTTATCATTCAGTTGCTTTTGATTATGTTAAGCATGATAAATTTATATGTAAAAATGGAAGAAAGAGTCCATGTACATATTGTGTTTTATATAACCATCATGTTTCAAAATGTTGGAAAAGATTGGCCAATTTCAGGAAACTTTATAAGCAAAGACAACGTGAAGAGAGGATGCAAAAGGTTTTCACTCATTGTCAGAAGCGGGGTCATCTCATTGACCAATGTTGGACGTTGCATCCAACCACTCATCCACAGCATAAGAAGTAGTTGGATAAAGAGTTTGGAAAGAATGGAAGAGGAGATTCCATCATCGATGTGTGTCAAGATGATTCACAAGAGGACGATTTTCAGCAGAAAAAGTCACCGTTGAGTTGGCTTGGTAAGAAATGGTTGGATTTCTTGAGCAAGTAAGGCTTGCATTTTCTGTTGTAAATGCACTTTTCAGCGTTATGTGTGCATTTATGGGAAGCATGATAAGTTGCAGTAGTTTATCACAACTTGCATGATGCAAGTTGCATGTGAATGCAATTCATTTTGAGGGCATTTTTTTTGTTGCATAAATTTGCCAGGAGGATGTAAAAGATGGATATGATGTTCACTTGTTACAGCCATATATCTTTTTCATTTCAACTCTTATGTACCCACATGTTTCGGGTTTATGTACTTATGTTTGTACTGGAAGGAGAGTTGAAGAGTCATGCACATGCATTTGTTTTTATGTATGTGTAAGAAGTGAACCTGGTGATGGTTCATCATGAGTGATTCATGATTGTAACATGATTGTGTATCATGTTTTTTGACTGGTGTTGATGATTGTCTGACGACTATGTGTGTCGATCATGTTGTTCGACTTGTGTTTAGTCGATGGTGTTTATTGTCTTGTAAGTTGATTTTGTGTACACCGAGATGCAGGAAAACGCCATGTGTTTTGATGAAGTACAAGATGCGACAGTTTGCTTGAAGAGAAAAAGATTTTGTTGGCATCATTTTTCAGTCTTGTATAATTGGTTTTCAAGATTGATGGTTTTCTTGGATTGTGACAAGATGTCGCAGGAAGGTTTTTGCAGCCATTGGAGAGTTGATTTTGTTGACGTCGAAGAGTTCGAAAGAGGGACTTGATTCTCAGTGGGAAGGTTGGCAGTCTTCCAAGCACAGAGAGAGCAGTGGGTCAACAGCAGCTAGAGAGCAGTGGTTGAAGGACATAGTCAGTTGCAGTGCAGGGCATGTCAAGGTATCCAGGTGATTGTCGAAAAGTCATTTCAAGTAGAATCAGTTGATATAACTTGAAAGTAGATAGATGATAATAAGCTTTTGTGGGTCCAAAAGCCTTTCAGTGGGAAGGTGTGATCAAAATCTGGACCAGGGGTCAAATTTTAGCTCAAAAATAAACATTCTTGGAATTGCCTCAAAACAAACGTGAGCGTAGCCCTCGTTGTCACGAATCCAATGCAATTTTTTTCGTCTCAAACGGACGTCGAGAGCGAGAGATATTGCTATCTGTCTGAATCGTCAAATAGTAAAAAAAATGGATGCTGACTGTGCAGTCCGTACAGTCCGTACGGATGCTGACGTGGCTTGTCCGTATAGTGACGTGGCAGGTCCATACAGTGACATGGCAGGGTATGAATCACATGCGGAAGTTGACATGGAAGGCATTTGACAGGACACATGAACGAATAGATTGTTGACACGTGGCATTTAATGGGCGAATAGTTTGGTGCCACGTGGCCCAGACGTGGGCTGCCACCTGGAACCCCATTTTTGGTTGGTTATAAAATGTTATGTGGAGTCCGTGGGAGTCGAACCATGGACCTCCCCACTCACCAATCGTTAACAAAGTCGGAATAGCCAACGCGCCACGCCATTGGATGTTAACAATGTATGTTTTAAATTTTATTTAAATTATACCATATTAAATTTTGGGCGGTAAAAACCTTTGGAGTCTGTGGGAATGGAACCCTGGACCTCCCACAATGCAACGATTTGGCATAGGCCGCCCAACCAGCACGCCATGTGGTGGCCCTTGTTTAAAGGATGGTTTAAATTCTATTTAAATTGCAATGAAATGTTATATGGGGCGCGTTCGGGTTGGGGCTTAGCCCCAACCTCGGTCACATGAATATATATATATGATCACCGGTTATTACTTGTTGTGAGCGCGGGTTTTTACAACGGACTTAGCCACGGTCCCATGGTAGCTACCCATACGACTTGATTTTTAAAAGGACTCAGCCCCTTTGTTTATGCGCAAGGTCATATGACCCTTTATATGCCCAAGAGTTTGACGGTTAGGGGCTGGAGGCACCCTAACCGTCCTACAGTTTTCACAGTTATTTGGTTTCATGCATGTGCTAGGTTTAAACATGGATTTGGAGCGTGTTCTTGGTTCAAGCACACAGAGGTACGTTTTGGCGAACCAGAGCCAGCAAGCTTGAAGGAAGAGGATGGCAGGAGGCCTATCTTTCTCATTTTTTGGCCGATTGAGGTGTCGTAAAAGCCCAGCTAGGGGTTTTTGGACGTCCGGAATCCATTGGCACTATTATCAATTCCATTTGAAGACTTCTTCTGCAGTTTTTTCACCATTGAAGTTTCAGCAAGCTCCAGGGAGCTTGAAGCCCTCATTGATCGAGGACATGTTTTGGTGAGCCTATGTTTGTTTTCTGTGATTGAATAATCATTTTTGGCTAATTGATATGCTCTGAACACATTGGGACAGGTTTTAGAGGCTTTTGAGGAATTTTACAGGTGTATTTGCCAAAGATAAGCTCAGGGAAGCTTATGGCCACATGTAGAAGAGGTCATGCCCGGATGAGCCATGATCCGTTTTCAGAGTTCTATTAGTCATTTTTGGGTTTTTTATGTGTTCTGACTTCAATGGTATAGTCTGTTTTTCCATTGGAGTTGAGAAGCAGATTGTAAAAGGACTTTTGACAAATTAATCCCAGAGAGCCAAGTCCATTGATGGAGGTTCAAGGAGATGTAGCCTGGAGGGGGGTGAACTCCTTTATCATGTTGTGATTGTTCTGAGTTTGATGGTTTATTTACTGCAAGTTATGTTGTTGTGTATTTATTGAAAGTACATATTTAACCATCTAAAAGAACATTTCCTCACACATAAGAATTTACAAGAAGATACATAAACTTGTCACATAAATTATTCTTTCATATTTTAACACATGAAGCAAGGTCCTGTAAAGTTTATTTTAAATGAAGTAGAGGGTGCTTGCATAACATAACAAGTCAGCCTTCTATTCACACTTTATGTGCAAGGATTGTCACCTGGACTGTCTTCCCCAAACAAGAATCCCATTTGGGGTTTCCATTCTTCTTATCAAACCCAACATCTGATCCCACGACTTCTGAAAAATCTCAGATGTAGAATAAAGAATTTCCCCTGTCCTTCTTCTCTAATGGACTTCTTGTGCAACGATCTCTTTTCTCTGAGATAATGGCTCTTAGATATTTATTGGACCCTATCATAAGGTTCCCAGGTCTTCAGTACCTCCGTAATGTAGGTCTGAACCAGAAAAAACCCATGGGATTCCTTCCTAACCCCTTTTTTTCCCTCTTTAACACATTTTTTGGGCACTAGCCCCCGTTTTCCTTGGGCTCTTAATTCATATGGGACCACGATTGTGACCAAGTGTTAAATCAATAGGTTCTTACTCGAGCCTTCAGCTTCAGGAATTTTCAAACACAACACAACAATCTCTCAGAGTTCTGGATTACTAAACTCATGAAGTAGAGTGGATCAACAGTCCACGTCTACCTAGCACCCAACGACTGACACTCACTATGGAACCTCAGGCATATGAGTTCCGAGACTTCGAATTTTCATGAATTTGGGAGATACCATTGCAAATATAAATGGTCCTTGTTGATTTGAGATCAACGGTACTCGATTAGTTCGGGACTTTAGGTCTTTTCGAACAAGACCAGATCAAGGGTCCTTTGACCTCCTCCTCGATCAATGATTGAGATCTCCTTCAGGTCTTCGGCGCTTTCACCCTCTACTTTTCTTTGGAGTTCCAAATTTAGCGCCATGCATCCTCTTTTAGATCAACGACTATCCAACAGAGTGAGTCTCTATATTCCACGTCTCTCCTCACAGATCAATGATCCATGTTCCTTCCTTCAGTTCAATGGCCCGTAGACGTTTCGGGATTTGGCACTTCGGGACATCCCAAAACACAAATTCACAAAAACCTCGTAGTACGATTCTCTAAAGTTCATGATCTAGTGACACCTGTCCAACCCAGATCAATGACTCCTAGCTGCTTCGGCTATTCAGGCTTCAGTGATTTCAAACTTTCGTCCTTCGCATTTGTAATGATACCAAGCCCAATTATGGCTTGGAATCACTAACTACCACTATTTTGTCAATGTGCAGGTGTTCATTGAGTTATTAAGTGCATGCAAGATTCATTCAACACATGAAGATCATCATACATTCAAGATATAGAAGCACAAGCAAGATCTGGCCCTTTTGTTATAAGCAATGTAGGATGAATACAATAGATGGCCGATCTAGCATAAACCTTAGATGGTCGTACAAACAACAGATATGAGCTGCTACAAAATGCTCCTGACAATACAAAAGAAGCCTCTAAAGGCTGGATAAGTAATGAATACCAGTATCAAGAAGATCTGAATGTCAAACCCTCCAATTAGAGAGTGTCATGCATCCAAGTGGAGACTGAAGCCCTCGATAATTCGGTCCTGATGGATGAATGATCCAAATGAGCCCAAACTCGATCAAATAATAGATCAGGGCAGTGGGAGCCTCCTCCTAAATTTTCAAACCCAATGTCCAAAGCAAACCTCTCCAACTGCGGAATCTTCTAAGATAGTTTTGTCCTCCTGAATAGCTAAGTCGAGCCCTCCTCAATGGTATGGCACGCCCTTGCTGGATGTTCCTCAACAGTATGACCCTGATGTCTTCTGAAGCTTTAGAAGGAAATGTGCTAAGAATAGAATGGTGTGGAGGAATATTTCATCCCCGAGACCAAGATGTGGAACAAGGTTAGTGGATATTTCACCACCGAGTTGCTCATAAGGGTTTGTGCAGCAAACCCCCAAACTGAATGCTCAAAGCACTAACAAGAAATATCCAAATCAGAATCAATAATAGGTGCACCCTAGCCTCTTACTTATACTTTTCCTTCTAATTCTTTGTTGAGTTAGGTTAACTCCCAGGGTTAATCTTCTATTCTTCTATTGAGTTATCTTTTACTCCTTTATCATTTTCCTTTCTTAAGTCAACTTAAAATATAACTTTTAACTTCTTGACTTCTCCCCCCTCATTGTGAGACTATGACCTAGTGGGGGTGTCGAGGCCACTGAGTCTCCTCATCACCTCTCTAAGAGGTGGGGGACATTACAGTCTCCCCTTCTTGAAATTGCTTGTCCTCAAGCAATTCCAAACCTGCTTCTCTAACCACGTGCTCTGACTCCCAAGTGGCATCCTCAATGGGTAAATCCTTCCACCTGATCAGATACTCCTTGATGCTTCGATTTCAGAGCCTCTTCTCTCTGACTTCTAACACCTCCCCTGGAATCAAAACAAGTTTTCACTCCTCATCCATGGGAGGTAATGCCTCAATATTCCTGACGTGTTGACCGAGGGATTTCGTAAGACACGAGACATGGAAGACGCTGTGAATTTTTCTACCCTGTGGAAGCTCCAGTTCATAAGCTACTGCCCCTATATTCTTGCTGACTCTGTAAGGTCCAAAGAAATGTGGCTGCAGTTTCTCCACTTCGCTTCTTTTAATGGAGGCCTTCCTGTATGGTTGCAACCTCAAATAGATTAAATCGCCAACCTCAAAGGTACGATCAACCCTGTGCTTGTCTGCTTGGACCTTTTTCTGGTTTTGTGCCCTCTATAAATGATCCTTCAATTCCCTGAGAATGTCTTGGCTCTATTGTATCCAATCCTGTACCATCGGAGCCCTGCTATCACCAAATGAAATCTCCACAAATGATAAAGGATCATAGCTATATACATCTCTGAAGGGTGACATGCTGATGGACATATGTTGGGTGGTGTTGTAACAATATTCTCACAAATGTAACCATCTGACCCATGCTTTTTGTTGTCCTTCTACGTAGTTTTTGAGGTAACCTTCCACCCATTTGTTGACTATCTCAGTCTGACCATCCGTCTGAGGGTGATAGCTAGTACTAGGATTCAATGTCGTACCCACTAATTTGAACAACTCCTACCAAAATGTACTCATGAATCTGTTGTCTCTGTCACTGATGATGGTTTTGGGTAGGCCATGTAGTCTGAACACCTCTTTGAAAAATAATTTGGCTACCTGTGCTGCACTGAAGTCTGTGGCTATGGGAAAAAAGTGTCCAAGCTTCATCAACCTGTCTACCACCATGAAAATGCAATCTTTCCCCTATGCTCTGGGAAACCCTGTGATGAAATCCATGGATATACTTTCCCACTTGTGCTCAGGAATAGGTAGGGGATGCAATAGTCCTGCAGGGTGCGTGTGCTCATCCTTGTTTTCTTTGCATGTAGTTAATTCTTTGACATGCTTCATCACATCTTCCTTGAGGCGTTTCCATGCAAACCTCTCTCTCACCTACCTGTACGTCTTACTGATGCCCTGATGCCCTGCTACTGGTGAGTTATGACATGCATGCAGGATCTTATCTTTGAGAGCTGATCCAGGAACTAAAAAGATCCAGCCTTTGTAATAGATGAGGTCATTTATGACCCTGAAGTTGTCATCCTATGTTTTCCTGTCCAACAGTTGACAAGTGCTCATGACCTCTTTCAGGAAGAGCTAGAACTGGGCAGGTGCTCATGACCTCTTTCATTTTCTCCATCGTGACTTGGGCCTCATCATTCCATTTGAAGGACCCCTTTTAATCAGGTCAATCAAGGGTGTGCACAGTTGAGAAAACCCTTTGACAAATTTCCTATAGTATGTGCATAAGCCCAGGAATCCCCTCAGTTCTGTGAGTGTTTTCGGAGTAGGCCATTCCCTAATGGCTGTTATTTTCTCCTGGTGTACCTATACC